>BEHA01050439.1:804962-828745 GCA_002897215.1 Eschscholzia californica subsp. californica | reverse complement strand
TATCATCTTCCCACTCCTTAGAATAATCTGGGGCAGTCTTAGAAAATTTTAGCCTCTCAAGATATCGTATCTCCTCGTCTTCACTTTCATCATCAAATTCCCCATCTAACAAACGCCGTTTAGGGGCACGCTTGCTCTTACGAACAGATTCATAATGGTCCTTTTGTTTCCTAGAAATATCATCCACGGGCATCTGAGCTCTTGAACCACCTGCAGAGAAATCCTTCAAGGAGACTTCATGTGAACCACTGGTCTTATTGGACGGAGAATTATCCTCATCGGAGGAGTCCTGCACACATACATGTGTAGTAAAAAATCCAAACATAGAATTTAGTAATCATTTTTCACTGAATAAATCTGCTTATACAAATTATGATTTTTGTTTTCTAATAATCTTTAACAAGCTCATGCCTTAAGCTAAAGTGAGATTTACGAATCATAGAGGTGTGACCTCTATTTGGGTATAATACACTAACTGATAATCATATGAATGACACGTGCTACAGAATTTCACATACATGTAGTACTATGACTTTAATCAATACCCATCACCAAATTTTTGTACACAACAAAGCAAACAACTAATGAGTGTTTATATTTTGGATATATAATACATCTACGGTATTATTTCTAAGTACAAACATAGAATCTGCTAGCTCCGGACCAATAATCTGCCTGCCCAAATGAAAATAAGAATTACGAAGGCGTCTTTATTTGGAAGTGGTATACATCTTCTCAACAACCATGGCACTGAAACTACCGATCCGAGAAAAGAAAACAATTCAACATTTCCACTGAAAGGTTATTAAAGGGATCTTGCATTACCACTCATGTGAGAGGGTCAAACTTATATTGGCCCATCTCTAGATAACTGAAGAATCAGCTTTGACGAAGAGAAATTCTGAATTACCTGAAGAATCAGCTTTTGTCGATGTTTAGGAGCATCCGTTGACCGAGAAGACAAACCTCCAACAGAGGCACCACCTGATGTAGTAGCCTTAGCATGTATGGTATGAGTAACACCGCCCACCTTGAGCCTTACTTTTCTTAGCTTGTTCTCGTTTCCTGAACCATCTGAAATGACTCTTGACTGGCCCGAACTCCTAATCTCACGATTCTTTCCACTACCCAGATGACTATCTTGCTTCCCCAAATCCATTTCGAAGGTATCCTTAACTTTGCCAGAGCTTCTCCAATTGGTTGGGGCAAGAACACCTTCACTGCTCCGACCAAAATCTGGCCCGTTTCCTGCCAACCTAGTTTTCCCATGATATTCTCCTCTTGCCGCTATACCATCTTTACTATTCTTATAGTCAGCTTCATCATCAACTCTACTACCAGGCGAAACATTTAAAGCACGTTGATTCATATCAAACTCTTTCTTCCAAGAACCAATTTCATAACCAGTGTTTTCCTCCGAACGAGGTCGGCGAGGCATGTTACTTCTCTTCTTCCTCACAGTACTGCCTACATTGTCCAATGTAGAACCTTCAAAACTTTCCATTAGGTCAATAGCTGAAGATAAACCACTTCACAGCTGATACTGCTCCAAATATGATAGAAGAAACCCTAAAAATAGAACATATTTAGCATCTAAAATTGAATTTAGTAACACCATTAAATCATCACATCTTTGACCTTAATCTAAATTAGTCATGGAGATTCATCCTTAAGTAATCATACTAAAATCATTGGAAAGACAAGTATTAAAAAATTAACACAGCTGAACATTAGAACAGAATAAATCAAATTCCAATTTTGTAAGTGAAGAAACAATTGAAAGTTCCTGATTTAAGGGAAGAACTAATGAACCTAGATGATTAATTTATAAGCAGGATATCGGAGCTTAAACACAACCAAATTAAACTTCAACAAACTGAGAACTCAAGAAGCAAAATCAATAAACCAAGAGATACCCATAAGAAAAAACTAAAAACCCAAGATAGAAAAAGCGAGAGATGAAGTTGATGTTTTACCTTTGAGGGAATTGAACGAGAGATGAATCAGGAGAACCCTAAATCCTCCGATTAAGAGAAAATTTCCATGAGAAGGAAAGAGTTGGGAGAAGGTAGAAGTAGTTAGTTGTTGGATTGAGGTATTAGGGATCTGGTGATGAGGAAGAGAAGAAGGGCAAGAGAGAGGAAACCCTAATACTAATTCTTAAAGTGGACTCCTTTTTCATTCTTCTCTCTCTCTCTCTCTCTGTCTGTCTGTCTGTCTATGATCTTGAATCTCCAACCACATCCACGCCTCTGGTGTTGTTTTTTGTTGCGTTACCATCACCCACTAGAAATTACGCGGGAATGGGGTTACTACATATATTATCATGTACACCAAATTTTGAAGGAACCCTATGGAGAATTTATGGACAAATTTGAAACCCTCTTTGATTCCTTATGGGGGAGACATATAATTTAGGGACACATTGTAATATGAAACTCCCTCACCTTGTTCATTTTTTTGAAAAATGTTAGGAAAAAAAACAGGTTGATACCTCCGGACGATTCTACATGGATAGTCGTGATTTATACTTCCGATCATTCGGATCCATTAAATACCTAATTACGACAGGTCACATAAGATTTATGTCGAGAATCTGCCTAATTTTCTTTTTGTTCTTTAACATTACTATCTTTTTTTTTTTTGTAAATTGTTACATGTGACTCTATATGTACTAAAACTTCTTCACTTTACCACACCACAACCACTTTCTTTCCTCCTCCTTTTCTCTACTATTTTTTCTCTCATTTCCGTCATTCGCCTTCTCCCCTCTCTTTGGTGTTGGCCTCTAGGGTTGTTTTCCTTTCAGGCCTCCCCCTTACATCCTTCCTGATGAAGGATGGATTTTTAGGCATGAAGCCCTTCGTCTGTTCCAAAAGATTTTAAGATGGTTGAAGGAGGTTTACCTTTTGTTGGGGTTCTCTCGGGTGATGGAGAAAAACTCCAATTTGATGACAGAGAGTTGTCGTCGGAAGTTGGTAAGAGAGAACAGGGAGGGAGAATAAGAGAGTGTATTGTAGCTACTGGTGGTGACCATTGGTAATGGTGAAAGAAGAAGATCATGAGAGAACAAAGAAAGTGAGGCGAAGACAAATAGATTTTAATGTTAAATCTTTGGAATATGATAATCCTTAACTTAGTAGTTAGTAAAGTCAAGCTTGATTGACTAGTTTTTCGCAAAAAATCTTTCGTCCCACAACAAGATTTGACATTCCCACATTTATAGCTTAAACTAACAAAAAATCTCTAAAGTAGTAGGGAGAACATCAGGAAAGAATATCAGAGTAAGATGGCTTAATCATCTTCAGATACAATCAAGTACAAAACTAAGCAGATATGTTATTTCAGTCAAAGGATACATCAAGTACAAGGGAGATCTCTACCCAAGCAAAATACAAACTTGAGATTGCATATAACACTTCCAAATATATTACTTTAACATCAACTACTATAACTTATAAACACATTCAACACAATTCTTTATTTAATGAAGTACACTTCAAACACCATACGTTATAAGTTGGCATAACTACTCCGAACAAGAGCATTAGTCGGCATGCTTCACCACGGTCACTGGACAATTACCGTTACTCACCACATAGTTGCTAACACTTCCCATGATAACCCTACAAAAACAAAATAACCGACGAATTCAGATAGAATATATGACGGCCTAGCTCTTAGGTGACCTGCCGATATGGTCTTTGATTAGGCGTCACCACTGGCTTGAGCTCTCATGAGCCCGCCCAGAATACATTGGCCTATAGTGTAGAGTTTGCGAACTTGCCCAAGCTATATGGAACTAAGTATTGTCTCCGACACGTGTAATTATCCTTTGGGTTCTCTTACAACCTTACCACTAGGTCTTATGAACAAGATTTTTTTCTCTAAGACCACAGCCCGCGTAATAATACGCATTAGGGGATACCATTTCCGCATAGAATTATAAACGATTGCAGAGGGTGCTTATGACACATTTATCAGGTGTTTCTGGTCCATTTTACAGAGGAGACTCTCTCTGACCTGTAAATTGTCAAGGTGTCCCCTAAGGTTTATCTTATAGCAAGGCGTCAAGTGGTTGTTGACATTTGCCATTCATTCTTAGAAACGACCATAACAAAATTTGGAACCAAAACTGAAAA
Organism: Eschscholzia californica subsp. californica; assembly: GCA_002897215.1. Lineage (NCBI taxonomy): Eukaryota > Viridiplantae > Streptophyta > Magnoliopsida > Ranunculales > Papaveraceae > Eschscholzia > Eschscholzia californica. The sequence goes on along the minus strand of BEHA01050439.1, from coordinate 824,603 downwards.
TTTGAAGGCAAACATGATAACATGAATTATCTTCTGATAAAGGCTAAAACCAAACCTTTTGAGCTTTCCAAGTCCTCTGTTTCCAATAACAATACAACTGAGAGGAATGTTATCAATTGCTTCACAAATCTTTTCACGAGCGTCTCCCCAATATATCTTCATAACCACCACAATCTGTTCCCATAACAATAATCTCATCACTCTCTTACTTTCTACACTATATAAACTTTAAGTTATTCAAGTGTGGAACTAAACTAACCTCTTTCTGCCTTGCAACACAGTTGAGCATGTCCAAGGTTTCAGCATCCGGCTTCACCCCATATTTCTTCATGACCAGGGCATCTGAGAACTCGCTTAATGGAATCAATGCTGCAAAATCCATAGCATACCAATTAAGGCGTTAACGAAGTACCATGTTTTTAGGCCCATTAGTATAATACTCCTTAAAACTGGCTTGCAAGTATAGGACCGTCCCAGACTCGTCTATTTAAAAAAAAAATCCTCTCAAAATACGGGATGAAGTTGATACGCAATTACATATCCTCCTGTTTCCTAGCGCTAGGGCTCGACTCAAAGAATATTACCCTTCGGCATAGGGTTATAAAGATCCTAATCATCCCAAAACCAGTAGCCCTAATGCCATGTTAATGCCCACTAGACCGACTCTTCTGAAAAACAGACTTTCATAAAATGGGTTACCGGTTGCTTATCAAAAAATGTGAGGGAACAAGAAATTTAAGGCAGATTATAGGCATAAATCCGATGTGGCTTCCATGATTGGAGCAAAAGTGGATACGAATCACTAGAAGCTCCACTCATCGGAACACGTCGGATTTCTGCCTGGAATTTCTTGTTCTCTAGCACTACTTTTGCTTGTCAACTTCATAGATGCCTAACTATAACACGACAACGTGACATAATGCGAAAAAAAAAACAATAAAACTCGTGAATCCACAGAGACTTACAAATGATGGCATTCCATTAAATTCTCCACACTCAAATGCTTTCTTAGGTTATTTAAATAGATTTCAAAGTTTATAAAATCCTAAAGGGAGCTAGAAAACTAGAAACCATCTTGAAAACAAGGGCATCTTATATAATTTATTCAATTACCAATTGAATGTTTGATAAGTTCAAAGCTTCAAGCCCTTGGTAATGGAATCATCAAAGGCAAGTTGATTTGTTTAAGTCTGTAGTCATCCAACTCAAAACCTATGCATGAGTAGACATGACCTAGACATTATATTGTTGGTTACTAGTTTACCCTTCTCCCATGTGGGACTATTGGCTGATTAAATATTCACTTTACCCTCAAGGTTAAACAAGGTGAGAATATCTAATTACCCAAAGTCAAAACATGAACATATCCTTAAAACCTAGAATCAAACATCATAATTCTATGACCACAGATGACAATCTCATGAGATCTATATAACATGGTAAGATCACAGAAAATGAAACCTACCGACATCAGAAATACTAACAAATAATGATTTTTAGAGAGAGAGAGAGAGGGCTTACGAGAACCAGTGGCTTCCCAGAGCTGCATCTCACCACCTTCATAATAAGCTTGAGATTGGATGTTAATAAGGATGAGATGATCACCATCACGAACAACGTTATCAATTGCCCATTTCAAAGCTATCTTACTACAATCTGAGAAATCAATAGCTACCCCAACTCTTCTATCTCCTTCCATCTTTCTCTTTCTCTCTCTAAAATCAAATCAAATTGGTGGGTTTTTTCTGAGGATCGAATTTTGGGTTTGTAGAAAATGATTGAGGAAGAGAGATGTTTTTAAACGCTACTAGAAAACAAAGAAAAGAATAAAACAAGACAAGTAGGGGGAGTGGTTCGACACGACAGCGAATAATTGGTCTTTCATTTTGACCCACCGCTTAATCAAAACAACAAGACATGATATTTCCACCCAGTTAGTGCTCTTTGCCTTTAAAAGACTGAGCAAAAAGTGTTAAAATTGATGTGGTCTTCTCCCACTAGACCGACTATTTCTCTTCCCATATGACTCATCAAATGGGAGCCGATTACCTTAACATCCGGCATGTGGTCTTTTCATTTTTTCGGGCAAAATAACATCTTTCGCTCACATTAGGATATTTCTGCTTAACGTGTGATTCATATTTTCTTCCGGAGGAAAATTTATGTGTGTGCACAAGAGATCTACATATATACTTCTTCAACAGACGACATTTATGCTGGTTTGCTAAGGGTAAAATCATATCCGAACTCTTACAACTCTTTTTGTGAGAGAGTTGAATGTATAGATTAGTCACCTTATTTGTAGGTTTGTGGTCTTGTAGCTAATTACTTGTAAAAGAGAAACGCAAATGAAGTTCAGTGATTTTTATCTAAACTTGACTATCTCGATTGTTCTAAATATTGGTAAAGTTTTTTGTTCATCTTTCTCAAATTGATCAAGTTGCACTCATAACACATGAGATGATCATTTCACTTATTATACCTGAATATTAGGCGGAAAATAAAAATATTCATGTATTTACAGGACTCGCCTTTTGTCATTCAACATCCCTAGAATTTTGAGATATATACTGCACTTAGTATTAAACAGAACCTAAAATATAGGGGTTTAGTACTTGTATCTTAATCTATAATCATAATACACTAAATACGCCCTTAAAGTCTTCCCAAACATAAAATTATAGGGCTAGAATTAAAGTCCTTGTGGCAGTATGAAATCAATAATGTGATTATAATATTATTATGTTTTTTCGCCAGCGTATTTGCATAATCTTTTTGGAGAATAACCAATATAATGTATCATATGGTGAGGACAGATTTTCGCAAAAGTTGAATCCATGATGTGAATAAAAAAAAGAAGTCATTTTACATTTTAATATTTGATTATTGAAGAACAAAAAACACTATCCACCTCACAAAATTCCACTTTCTTAACATACATAGAAAATACTCCTTATATATATATATATATAGGGTATAGGGACAGTCCTAACTAGAAGTATTTGAACCAAATAGTTTTTCTATAATATGTGTTAGCTTTCTCACATATCCCAGCATAAAAGAAGTCCTTAAAGGTGATCTCATCACATAATTTCTTGAAGAATTCGGGTAATATATCGTCGTTTTCTAAACAACTAGTTATAATTTTCTTTTCACGAAGTAACTCCACATCTTTGAGAGACTGAACCAAACCACCCATGAAGTAAACATAAGACGTAATGGTCGATGAATAGTCATCGGAACATTGCTCTAATGCCATGAGATTTCTTAACAAAGAATTTGTGTAGTTATGAATCTTCAAATGTGGGATTTTTAGTGTTCCTCTATCAAACTTTATGTCTAATAAGCTGTCTACATTCTTCGCTTTCTTAATCTTAATTCCTGCTTGTTTAAGCTTCTCAGTTGAATTTATACATCTCCATGTTTCATTTTGTTTTGCTAATAATCTTGGAACAGACGGTAGGTAACAATTTCGGACTAAATCGAGTAAATGATTCCCTTCTCTTGTAAACATTTCTTGAAGAAAGTCTTCATCTCCTGGAATTATAATTTTGAAGAACCGAAAAGCGAGTTGATGAAGAGATTGATCGCATTGTCTTGGAACAGGAACAAGATCAAATAAACTTTGCAGAACGAAGAACGGAAGTTGATTTTCGAGTAAAATTGAGTCGGATCTTACACTAAATAACATCCAATTCTTGCTAAATATGGGATCACATTTATGTCTCAAACTTTTTATACTGTAACTCAAAAAGAGTTCAATAAGGAAACAACCATCAAGAATCATCATCTCAACAAATTCATTGCTACCCATACTAAAAGATTCTGAGTAGCATTTTCGAGCTCGTTCTTCTAATTGTCTAATGGCTTTAACACAATCATCAAGTGTTGTTTCAAGATTTGGTTTTCGAGTAAGAAGAGCACGAAAATACTTCCACTTATACTTTTCCATGGCTTCATATCTTCGTTTCCCACGGTGTAAAGGACCAATGGAGACTATTTCGGGCGTGAAGGCGTTATCATTATCTCTTCGAAGATTTCCAGGCGCTCTATAGATACAGAGCGAGGGAGAAATTGTTTCCATCTTTTTCTTCATTGATGATAACAATCTTTCATTTGTATTTTCCATTTCAACTGCATCTTGATCTTCATGAACTATTTCATCCATTTCGAAACCGAAATTCCCAAGAAGTGGGTTTAAGTTGGATTAAGTTCGATCCTGTTGTTTATCTTGAAACATTACCTGCAAAAGATGGGGTTTAGAACTTGTTAGGCGCACAAACCTCTCTAATGGTTGAAGAAATTTAAACAACTTGAACTTTAAGGGCATAAAGTATTGATCTAAAGAGATTAAGATAACAGTTTACTTGAGAAAGTAGTCACTGATTTAAAGAAAGTGGTTTGCTTGCAAGAGAGATAAGGAGTTGAAGTGAGAATATTGATTACTTTTTTTCGATGAGAAGAATATTGATTACTTGGGAATCTCTCTTCCAATAAAGCATGAAGGAGAATAGCCATTAAATATTATTATCACTCCAAAAATGTCTACTGTTTTTACAAATAATGAAGTACAAAGTTACCCAAAATTGACTGTTGATGCTCTACAATAATGAGGGTTTTCACCCCTCAGCTTAACAAACATATCTCGATACAAAAATGTTCTAACAACATAAAATTGATCGAACACCCTCGGCCAGCAATCAACATAGTATTAATGAGCTTCCGGAAAGACTTTGTTAAGATAAAAAAGATTAGACATGAACCCATCACTATAAGCCAGCAAAGCTATGTGAAATATACAAGTCTTTGCTGCAAAGAACTGACAATTCTCGGTATGAAGAGAAGAATCAAGATGCCACCACTTTCTGACAAACTGAAAACGCGTTCCAATTTGACGAGAATAATTCTAACACTTATAACTTTTTTTCGAGTTCTTGTACTTGAGGTTTTGCTTTCGTTAAAAGGTATTAGTGATAATGTATACTAGAAGGCTCATCTTCCTTCATGAAGATCTTCCGAAAACACTGTTGTACGAAAAAGGTGGTCATGGTCCAAAGTGGTGTGACCAGAGTACGGGCCAGAGGAAAACACCGACGAATTCCTATCTGACTCAAAGTTATTAGATGACTGCCCAAGGTTGGGACGGATATTAGAAGTGGTTAGCATGGGATCTTGATATTTGGTGATTCGCTGAACCATTTTAAGGGATTGAACCACCTCTCCCATCGCCGGTCTCTGGCTGACCTCAGGAGAAACACAAGCTGCTGCAATTGTACAAACACGAAAGAAGTCCTCCTTTGGGTATTTGAAGTCTAGCTTTGGATCAACAAGTTCTTCTAACCGATCTTTATCTCTAAGAATTGGTCTTGCCTAGCAAAACCCAGACATGATTTTCGCAAACAGTAAATATCACAATTCAGCAACCATAACAAAATTCAAGCATATGTTGATTTTTGGCAGAAACTACTTACCCAAGTTACAAGGTTTTCCTTGCCTGAAGATTGTGACATATCTACAGGTGTTTTTCCAGTCAAAAGCTCCAGAAGGACAACACCATAGCTATATACATCACTCTTTACTAGTAGATGTCCAGTCATGGCATATTCAGGAGCTACATACCTTGAAACAAATATTTCCATCTTATTAACACTTGAGAGTAGGGTAACTATACGAAAAAGAGGAAGAGAGAGAGAGAGAGAGAGGAAACTCACCCAAAAGTGCCCATCACGCGAGTAGACAGATAATTTCCCTGTTCTTCAGGTGCCTGTTTTGCCAGACCAAAATCCGCGACTTTAGCGTCAAAGTTATTTTCGAGTAATATATTTGATGCCTTGAAATCCCTGTGGATAACACAGGGTTGTGAATCCTCATGTAGGTAAGCAAGTCCTCTAGCAGCATCAAGGGCTATCTTCATTCTGGTATCCCAATCCAAAGGACAGTTTATACCCAAGGGACCTGAAGAATAATAAGGTTTATATCGACTTTTGACGTGAAACCTGACTGTATACGAATTTGTATATAACCAAAGAAAGAGGATTACCATGTAGCCAGTCCTCTAAACTGCCATTTGGGACAAGCTCGTAACAGAGAAGGTTCGGTGAAGATTCACGACAATTGGAATAACCTACAAGTTTGACAAGATTACGGTGATGAAGCCGGCTCAACATTTGGACTTCAACTGAAAACTCTTTGTCACCTTGTTGTCCTACATTTGTAAGCTTCTTAATGGCAACAGCTGTACCATCAGCCAGTACGCCCTTGAAAACCTTGCCCGATCCACCCTCACCAAGCACACTTGACGTTTCAAAGTTATTTGTTGCTTCTTTCAGCTCTCTATACGAGAAAAATCTGGTACTGGCAGGGTTGGCAAGAGACCCTCCCCCTACAGCAACTACATCTGTTATCCTTGCCTTTACTGCAAAATGAAGTCGAAAGTTGTAGTCTCAGTCAACAGAATAATCACAAGGATTCCCTAGATAACATTTTTAATCCCTACTTCATTAACTGATCTAAATATTTTTTGTAATATGATCGACTTTACTCGTGTCGAGTACTAATGGAACACATACATCCTCACTCCGTAAAGCCACACGGCCCACACTAACTGTTCGGTAACTAAATGCACAAAAAGTATATATTTTTCTATTTGTCACGAATCACAATACAACCGTCACTACACCAAAAACGTTAGTTGGTTGATTTTTGGTGAGATAAGCTGCAGCAGATCAGATTAGACCAACTAGCTGACTCGAATATGGATCTCATTCCGCTTTTACAAGTTTAAACTAACTACCAAAGAAGCTTCTTTACCAGTTTGAGCAGTTACCTGGTTCATCATTCTTCTTAACCAGATCCAATGTACATGAATAGATTACTAGTGCGATAATAACAATAATGATCAGGATACCAGCTCCCGTGGCAAGGATAGGTAATAAATTTGAATGTTTCCCTTTGTTTGCAACAATTGGTGTGGAAGAAGAGGATAGATCGGGAGGGGCGGCTACAGGCGATGTAGCTGGATTTTCCGCTGCAGACAGATGCAAAAATCGAGTCATAACTGATTAACCAATTTAAAATTTGAAATAATTAAGAAAAATCAAGTCTGAGTATTAGTGTTACTGTGAACACTATGGGCATGGACATGGATCCCATGTTTCATACATCCCAAAGGATTAGTAACAATTACCATGAGATGGAGAGTGCGGCTTAAACCATGTTAAGCTGAGAAGTTTATAGTCACCCACTAGTGAAGGATTGAGACGAATCCTATGAGTTGCAAGCGAAGAATTTATTGCATTCATCTCACCGGCGGAGAAACTGATTTCTTTTTCTGGAGTAACATCCATTGATATATTCAACATTGATAAGCTAACCATATAAAAGTTGACAATCTCAAACTGAGATACACGCAACCTAAGCTGAGAAGCTAATTCCTCCAAGAAAGGACTCCAATTTGAGCTAATAGAAACATTTAGAAGAAGAAGTTCAAGCTTTATAGGATATACACAGTGGCAAACAGTACTCCGTTGTTTTAGCACCATATCTGCTTCGCAACAATCTGATTGATCGGAAAATAAAAAACCGAGGTTAGGAGAAAAGCTAGTTTCATGTTTTTATCATGGAAGTCGGAAGTTTATATAAAAAGTTGTGGATAGAAGTATTTACCTGACATATCAGGAGACAATGGTGAACGGGCTAAACCAGTAGGAATTATGCCAGCAGAGGAAGGTGTTGGAGCAACATCTGCCAAACGGGTCACTAAAAGCCCATTAACCAGAGCAGGAAAGTGGCTTGTCTTCATTGATGGTTTTGACAAACGTGATTTTGAAGGGAGATGACCAAAAGTCATCAATGAATCATAGTTTGGAGACCGAGCTGGTGCTAGAGTATTTGATTCTGAATCGCGTGACAACAAATACTTATGGTGTGGTCTATGAAATGATGGACGGACAGGAGAGGGAATACCAGTAGAAGATATGGCAGTTTCAGCGCTAGGGGAAGACGTCAATGATGCTTCTGATAAATGGTTCAGAAATTTCGCTTCTAAAACAAATGCCATACAAGAAACAAGCATCAAATGTTTTAGCATCACCCACTGAACCTTTTTCAACACTCCTGCAAAATTTTGAGAAAAAAATATTTAGTCAATGATTAATATATACAGCAAGAAGTGATGCCCGTTTCAGACTTTCAGTTGGGTGGTAATATGTGTATCTCTCCGCTACAGACATCAGGGTTCAGCTCTTGGTCATAGAGAGTCATTGTCCTTTCGAGAGCCACTGTGTCTATCTATAGCACTATGGTTCCCTCATATGAGACTTGAGAGGATCAAATTGGCCATTGTGAGCAGCTTATGCAATATCCCTCTTCAACCCTCTGATCAAAATGCAGAAAGGGGAGCAAAATCCATTAAAAAATGGTGACAACACCTAAATTCCTCGATGTAGGAACTTCTTATATAGTTTCAAATTTCAAAAACAGCTTCTTTGAATTCCCTTGCCATGACTTTTATCCGTTACTAGTGTTGGAGTTTTCCTTTGACTAACCGGCCTTAATATTAGGGTAAAAATAAGGCCTAACTAGATTAGATACTTATAGAAATAACTTATTTCCATCAAGCCAAAACAAAAGAAAAAACTCAACTTTTGTCTTAAATCCAAATGCAGTAAAATCGTTTAGCTTTCTACCAAAGCACTAAAATATCCACCCAGAACTTAATTTCAGTTTCAACAAGAACACCACAAAAACCTAACACTAAATCTTTTTCACCAGATAACAAATCAAGCAACTCCATTTTCGAAAAAAAAAAAAATCAAACACATTACCAGTTTAAATGAATCATACTTATATCAGTAATAGCACAAGTAAGGAATTGAAATAAATAACAAAAGTACCTCCAGAAGAAGAAGAAGCAGAGATCGAAGAACCAGAGAAATCAAACATTTTCAACCCAAAACCCCAGAATCAGTTCTTTTCTTCAGATCTATCTGAACTTAATAAACTTTAAAGAAAGTCATCTTCTTCATCAACGAGCAAAGAAAGCCCAATAAGTAGTTGAATCTGATCAGTATCTAATCATTAAACTTCACGATTATTTCTGAAAAAAAAAAAATTTGAATACCTCATCTTCATCGAGATTAGCTCGAAATGAGAGTTATAAATACTGTAGAAGAATCATAAATGGAACATACCGTAAAATATTTGGAACCCTAAAAATCTTCCAAGAGTTTTATAAGAGATGAGTAGTAAGTAGTATAGAGTGAGAGAGAAGAAAACCTTGAGTTTCTCTCTCTGTCTACTCTATACTTTTCAACTTTCTCTCTCTAAAATTTCTTGGGTTTCGGGGAGGGAAACAAAGAGAAAACGAAAACGCAGAGACTTTAACTACTTTTTTTTTTCTTTTCTAACGTGCGCTTTTAACGGAATTAGATTTTTACTTAACTATAAAAACGAATTGACGTCAACGTTTATAGGATATTCATTTGGTTATGACCAAATTACCCCCAAGCTAAAAGGGATATTATGGAAGTTTTTTTTTTTTTGAATAATATGATTGAAATGGAAGTTTCTTAGAAGAAAAATCAAATTTTGTTTTCTTTTCATTTGCTACAAGTTTTTGAATGATCTTTCATCTTTGAATCTGACTAGACTATTATGGTTAAGCAGTCCGTTGAGGGTATTATTGACTAAGTCATACGTATACTCAAACTTAGAAAGAATATATTACAACTAACCAGAATATAGCTTCGCATTTTGTACTCTCTTGACGAAAAAAAACAGTTAAAGTTATGAATTAAGTCTACTTAAAGTTAGAGTATATATCTAAATTTTAGAAGAGATAATCTAACATCCATGATTATTAAGAAAAATGGGCATTACTTCCATTACGAATCATGACACACACACACATATATATATATAACTTTTATCTTATGTCTTCCTTCATCTTTCCAATACAAATTTATACTTTATGAGCAAAACATCTTGGTCTCTAATTTTAGTTTTGAATAATTAAACGAAGATTATTTTGTTTAAGAAAAAAATATAATAACGCGATACATTTTTAATTACAAGCTTAAAGGTGGATTATACGTAATGAAAATAAAAAATCAAGTAACATTTAAATATAATATATTTTAACTTATCCATGTATCACTTTCATAATTTTAGTGACCTTACTAAGCTATCAGAGTTCATGTGTCCACGTTTGTTATGTGAAAAATAAAAGCAACTCTACCTAATTAGGTATAACTTAAATCAGAATCCACTATCTTTTTAGTTCTTGATTAGGTAAACACATACACATATGTATATATAAAGATCCTAAACCTAAAATCTAATATATATTCGGTATCAGGGCATTGTTCAATACAATTTATTCGTGACCATTGAGTATGCTGTCAGTTACCGTAAAATAAATTACAATATTGTGCTTGAAGCTCATGCCTGATTCAGAGGTAGTTGATTCTTTTATATAGTTTCTGTGCACATCTGAAAGAGATAGTAACTCCACAAGAGCCCTTAGGTCAATACTCTGGCCTAGGTCCGGCCGTCCGGGGTATGATTCGGGTAAAATATCAACTTTTTGGTAGATTGAGGATGGAAAAAATTGCGGAAAACTTCATTCACATTTCAGAGCATGAGCGATCTCCCATACGACATTTTCCTTATCTTGATTCATAATACTACTATCTTCGAATTGGCTATTCACAATTGCAACTGTGAATTTTTCATTCACAGATGTGCAAATATACATAGCTTGTTCATCCTGAAATTCAACAAACATCTCACATTTAGTCAGACTTATGGATCTAACAAATAATAATTATTATTATTAGTTCTTAGTTTTAAGTTGGGTTTGATCATTTAATAGTTAAATATGGAATTAAACAGGTAGTATGCAACTTTAAATGCCCCTATAGAAGTGGATCCTTTCATGTGAGAGCAAGGGCGATCAAGCTGATCTAGATCCAAAATATAAGAGTAAGTAGTCGGTCCGTACGTGGAGGGGCGAATTTCGGGAATGTTACTTTCTCAACTACTGTGACAAAAACTTTACAAGTACTGATATGAAACATAAGTTATCCCAATTGACGAATCTCAGCCATTTAATGAACAACCAAATTAAGTTGGTCATTTGACTTGCTTTCCACATCACTACTTGTCAACGATTCCTGTCACATTAGTTGGAGAAATAACATTTCTGATCAAATTTAGTAAGCAACCGGCAATGTGGAGCAACGAGCTTCATCTACTCCCAAATGGATGATAAACAAATGAACGAGAAGAATTGAGAATGGAGAATGCGAAAGTGGGAGAGAGAAGGGAGGAATCACCTATCGGAGTATAAGGGTAGTAAGCGCTAATGTGGGGCGGCAAGTTTCAGCCACCCCACGAATGAAGAGAAACAAATGAACGAAAGAAAAAATGAATAAAGAGAATAAAACAACAGATAAAGTGAAAGTAGGATAAAGAAAGGAAATAAATGACCTATCAGTAGTATAAGGGTCGATAATGGGGGTCGAGTCAAGAATGATTTGAGGGGTTTAGTTGTAAGTCCAATCCTCAGATAAGTGGATAAGAAAGTTGTTTCTAAGTCATTTAATGATGATCCACCCAAACAAGGAAAAAAAATAATTGCATAGAAGATGGGTAGAATATATTTACCTCTGATAACTCATAAAATTCATCAGGGGATATTTGAAGCAACTCTGCAGCAGTAGGACCAGTACACCATGCTGAAACTTTGGTACTTTCATCAACAAGACTTACTTTCAAATGAAAGTTGCGTACAACTTCATTATCACAAGGACAATGACAGAAACTGCATTCTAGAAACCCATCAGGCATTTCATTCACAGAATGACCACAAAGTGTATGTGAAAATCTTGAGCTTGTATTTAAGTTCTCGACGTGATCAAGTCGAACACTGCATACCTGTTCAGATTTTCAAAAAGAAAGTAATAATAAGGTTAGGAATTGCACTTGCAACCAAAAGGAAAGGGGATTAGAGTTTATCACTGTCTAGAAGAAAAGTCAAATAATCAATATAGAATAAATCTCAAATGCAAACTTACACTTAAATTTTGACCCGATTAGCTTATCGATCAATGAGTCATGTCGAACAAGATCTTGGTAAAGAAACAGATTTTAAACTGGTCTGAGAATTGGTATCACTAGAAAACCACTAATTACTTATGTCGAGAAGAAAATAACCATATAGGCCTGATGTTATCCAGTTAGGGCAAACCAGCAATTCTACAGGGGAAGATATTGAAGAATGATTCATTTCAATATTAGTTGTTAACACCCGATCAATTCTCAATCTGAGAAATTTTGATGTTACGAACGAGATCTTTGTAAAGAAACAGAATTTAAAGTTTAAACTGACTGGGAGTTGGTATCACCAGAAAACAACTAATCCATGTCAAGAAGAACATGATCATACAGGTCCGCTGTTGTGCACAAGAAGGTATGCTTTAACAACTAATATGAAGTATACAGCTCCTTCTATGTCTTCCGACATAGAGTTGTACGTTTTTTACTTACTAAATGGCCAGTATTCTTTTGTAACTCTGTTTGAGACTGGGAGGTAGGGTGTTCAGCTAGGTTTTTCAGAAATCCAGGCGGCAACAAAAGTAAAAAATAAAATAAAATGGCATTTCTAGCAACTACTGCACGAAGAAGAAACGAAATGAGGTTAAAAAGGTTTTGTTCTAAACAAAAAGCGTGATGTAGGAAAGACATACATGAGTGATATTCGTCTGATGGGGTAGATCTGAAAGGTATGACAACTTGTGCAGACAAGATGAATTAAGCAAAGCTGGCAAGCAACTTAGGTCAACCAAGGAAGATCCGACGTCCTTTTCATACCATGAAACTTCAATCCTGTCGAGTGAATTAAACATATTATATACTAATGTTATTCAAGAGAAGAAAACATTGACCTTCACTCCTTCAGTAAGATTGACAATAATGTATCTAAGACAAAGCTTTGCTTTCTAATCCTGTGTACTGATCAAAGGGGTGAATGAAGCTCATAAATGTATGTGTTACTTACAATTTCCTTGAAGTCATAGAGCATGTCAATCCGGATATATAAATGGTGTGCCCAAGGTTCAATCTTCCAACTGACCTGAGAAAGAAAAAAGTCGTATTTAGATAACATTATTCTGTTTTCCTTGTAGGACTTTGCCATCTCGACACCCTTGTTATTATCCTTTTCAAAATAGCAATAATGTCATTATATAACTCGCTATTTTAGAAAGAAACTACCCCTTGCAAGGAATCAACTATCTCCTTGAAACATGAATACGTCAATTAGTAGTTATTCTCCTTCCTTCGCAAGGTATGTTTGTCATTTATTATTTTTAGAAAAGTTTGAAGCTTGAGCTTGTTAAATTTTGATCACGGCTGTTTTCTTAGAATAATGAAAGGGCAACCAAAGATACTTTATCACATCTATCATCTATGATTACCAAGATGTAGTAAAATGCAGCTTCGCCGTAACTACGCCCGTTGTATCTTCAATCCTCAAAACGAAAACAGCACCCTTTGTACTCCTTTCTCTGAACATGTCTTTGACAATACCATGAAGGCTGACGCCTGTCATCTTGTCACGAAGATCTATCACAAATGACTGCAGTGACACATAAGAAATTAACAACAGATTGCTGCCCTCCAATGCACCAGCAGGCAAATAATACAACTATGTCGAGGCAAACTTATAAAAAATAAGAAATTAAATGTTGATTAACCTTGCTAGCGACCACTACGAGGATTATATCTGAACGTCATTTCCTTTTGCTAAAGAAAAAAAGTAACAGATCAAGGCTGCAGAACTCGTGGGCCCGGGGCCTTACAGAATACCTAAAATACATACTAGGCATGAGCTTAAGAATAAAACATTCTAGTAAAGATACCTAAGAGACAAACACACGCACACACTTAAACGCATACCAAATATATAGATTTACAAGTTTGTAAGTAAGAGTCTAAGAATACCGTCAGTAATTTGAGCATTTCAGCGCTCGCTTACGATAGATTAAGGGATCAGTTGAATACTCAACCTTGTAACTGGAAAATATTGAAGTTCTTTTCTCTTTAAAAAGGAAACATTGAATATTTTGATCACAAACAACAAACAAACCAGTGGGTGATGCTTGCGGAGGAGAAAATAAAATAGAGGACAAGTAGCAATAGTGAATAGACTAAATAAACAGCAGATATTACTCCAACAAAACTAAGAGACTATGATGTTATACTTACCCGGAAAGGATAGTTACTGAAATCAATAGTGCCCTCAGAATTGCAAGGTAACATGACTTGAGAAACTTTAGGACCCTGGGTTTGACTTATTGCATTCAGTGGCCTTGATCCTTGATATCGGTTTTGAGTGGAAGCAATACATATCTAAGTAACATTTAACCAAATCAAAACCCAAAGAAGCCAACACGATTGTACAATTTGGCAAAAGCAACTCAGTTACCTGTTCCTCGCGTGGAATGAAGGGAACCAAATATAATTGTGTAGCAGTGCCATATTCAAGACAGATCTCGTCACATATTTCAAGATTGCTATCTGCAGTACTTGCAACAAAAGGTCTATCTAGTGCAAGCATACTTCCAACACTGAAATGCAATTTAATAATTAGTTAGAGTTACGGAAATGATATCTAAACTGTTTCTTTACACATTAGTAAGAAAAGGATATTACACACAGTATGCAAAGCTTAACCTGAAAAGATTGGTGAGGAGAATCTGCTGCTCTCCCCACAAGATGAACTTTAAGGCGGAACCATCGCTATCAACAAGAGTTATTTGTTTCCGCTGTAAGGTACCATACTTCCCCTGAACTTCCAGTGATCCAATTGATTCAATCCTAGCAAAGACATAAATTTTCGTCAAAGGATGCAAGATATTTGAGACAGATCAAGAGTAAAAAGAAATTATAAAACGATCCTCCAATAGTCACTAAAGGGAAGGTTTGTTGGAGTCTGAGTTTTACCAGCATTGTCTCAAAAACTAAACTTGACGGTTAATTAGTTCCATGAATCAGTAATCAACCTGCCCATTTTCTGTTAAGCTCGTCTTTCATCTCATTTTTTAGTATCACAAACTCTAATTTCATGTGTCTAAGGTTTTACACATCTTAAGGAAGTTTAAGGGGTTAAAAAAGGCCCCTTAGAACTATTTTGTATTTAAAAGGTGAAGCAAACTTCTTGCAGTAGTATACACTATACACACCTTGCATAAAAAGAATATGATGTCCCATTCTTAACTGCATCAAGTGAGATAGACGAGAAAGAATCTGAACAGAACTGGGCTCCTAGGAGCATTGCATCTTCATCTTCGTTCTGCATGAAAACAAAACAAAATGTGTATCCCCAGAGAAAAACTATAAATTTCCAAGTTTTAGATTAGGATATCCAGGGTGAAAGATGGTGCATATTTGTATGCCCTCTTCCTGGGATATCTAAAGTACGAAAGATAGTAAAATGATATGTTATCAAGTACGTCAATATCTCACTTGTTAAAAATAAAGGTTGAAACTGAATTGGTACGATATGGTTTGAGAACTACTTATGGGATTCAATGGGATATCAGTAATCATGTTTCAGCGTCACTTCTTATACGTCAAACCGTGGTAGTTAATCAAAATCATGATATATAAGAACAGAAACATTTAAAACATTAGCAAATTTATTTCAAAATATGAAGTTGACACATCACATATTATGATGCAAGGTGAAATCCTAAACGGATCTTGAAAGACCTGGTCATTTGAAGCAAAAAAGGAAAGCTTGCTTAGTGATGATTTGGAGAACTTAATTCACAAATGTAACAAGACAAGATTGTCACCTACCTCATCCAGCAGTATTACAAGATACTCTGTTGGCAAAAGCCGTCTTCTACAAGCAGACCCTTCAGTGGTAGTACGAAGAAAACATCCTGTTAGGAATATTTCCCTTCCTTTCTTCAAAATCCCATTATCCGGAGATTCAAGATCAACCAAGTCATAATATCTGCCATGACCAACATGTCATCCATCCATGAATAAACAAAGATTAGCAACAACAATGTGCTTTCGCTAAATAAAACTAAATAGTGTTCGGAACTTAAAAGAAAGAAAAAACGAAGCAAGCGAAAATGGGACGTGGATCTAATTTATGTTTACCTACGGTGAAGATAAAGATCGATTGTGTTAGAGCTCCAAAAATCTCCCAAACTTAGCATATAAATGTTTGTTCCTGGAAACATAAGAGAAAACAAGAGGCCAAATTTTCAATTTTTATGAACTTTGAATGCAATTAAATTGATTTAAGAACTTAGGTTAACGAAATACAACCTGGAAGTAAAAATACACCAAGAACAACAGCTTCTAGGATGCTATTAATGGAGAGAAAATTCTTTTCATATATTGAATCAATCGTGACTGAATTTGGGAGTCTAGTTCTTCGGTGTTTCTTTTTCAACTGAGTGATAAATTCGGGTTTTCTTTTAAAAGCCCCAAATTGATATTGTTCATTCCACGCCTAAAGAGGTAATCAATAAATTGCATCAGTTCAATCGACGATTTGTAGAGAGAGAAAGTTTGAGATAAGGAAATGGACTAAGGAGTACCTGAGAGAGATCGGAAAGAAGAATTGCAGCAGTAACGCCACTTGAATAAGCAGAACAAGTCTTCAAAATCCGAGAGACGATCCAGTTCCAAGAAGGCCTTGTACTATCTTCACCGACTTTATCTGGATCGCTAGGTGATAAAATCGAACTGGCGTAATCGATGAATCGAAGAAATGAATCTTCTTCTTCGGATTGAGTTGTACAATCGCCATTGTTGTCGTCTATGATGATGGGATCAGCATAAGAAGCCGCTTTTGACATTTAAAATGGCTTTTTGATGGGAAAAAAACTAACCCTAAATTTGTTGATGCTCCGGGTAAAACCCTAACTATGAGTAAAGTTCTGCTATCAGTGGTTCCATGGGCGCGAAATGGGAGAAAGATTTGGCGCCAGAAATGGTATTCAAACTCCAAAAGAAATGTTAGGGCCGGAAGAAAGACAAATTTCCGTTCGGCTTTCTATTTTGATACATTTGCACTTTGGCCCCTAATTGGTGTAATTTCAAATTTAGCGACACTTTTTAACGATTCTGTCCGTGAACCATTGGCTAACTTTTTCATCCCCAAATCGTCCTTATTATTTTAATTGTTTCTCTCTTCGTTATCATCTTTTTAAACTCTAATTACCTAGGGGGGTGGCTCGGATCCGAAACAATCAAATCCATCATTTTTAATAATATTTATATTTTACACAAACTTATAATATGATTTATGTTGTAGCTTAATGGTTAAGAGTGTAGATCAAGTGCAAGAGGTCAATGGTTCACATTTCCTCATAAGCACTATAAAAAAAAAAATATCCTAACATCTGTCCTATAGAATCCCAATTTTTAATTATGTTTGGGGCCTCTCAAATATTTAGGCCGACCAAGTCGCTACCAGCAGACTCTCATCTTATTTATCCTCGAACATAGGTTGCCATCATCACTCAAGAACAACAATCCCTTGTCAAGATGCAAACATAACAATAATAATTATTATTATTATTATCTGGACAAAAAGTTAACAGAGTATAAATTTAAATTGCAAAAAGAAAAACAGCGAAAGATAAAAAAAAAACTCGTGATATTCTTTGCCCTTATAGTGTTTTCAGTATTTGCTGATCATGTTTTAGACGAAAACATTGATTGAAGCATAAAAGTCGCGAGGAAAGTTTCAAACCTTGATTGAGGGTTTCCTGGTTAGGCCGAGTTTGTGGTTGATTTTGTAGACAACAATAAAACATTTGAGAAGACTTTCCCTGAAACCTTAACCTCCTTGTCTGAGAAGGGGGGATGGGATGTGTCCTCCTTTTCGATCGAAGGGTGTTGTAGCAAAGAGGGAATTTCTGTTTGCTCAGATCAGTGAAAAGAGAGAAAAATAGTTTTTTCATAAGAGGTGTAATTTGAGCATAAAAGGAGAGAAAAAAATGGTGGCGGTTGTCGGAGGGAGTGGTGATAAAGGTGAAGAAAAAAATTATAGAATAAAATGTAAACATACCCCAGAACCAAAATCGAACGCCCAAAACAACGAGCAAAGGAAATTGATACAAACGGGCAGATCTATAGGCGACCCAAAATTTTGTTACAGTCTCGCCCTCTCTTAACATTTTTCGTGCCCCTCAAACTAAGCAGTCCAAGGGCCACGGACATGACAATCCAATGGCACTCCGCCCGCTCTAGTATGGATTGTTCAAATCTAACTCGAATTAGGCCTAGACGGAGTGCCCTCGGACTTCCCCGTTCGAGGGAGGCTAATAGAAAGGACGGGCATAGGGCAACTTTTGCTAAAAATGACCAAACCAAGCAAGGGATGATGGAGCGAGTAGTATACCTCCGTTAAAATGGGTGACAAGAAGATTAGTTGCTAGGAACCAGTACAAAGTTAGGGGGGTATTGGATTGGGACTTTCGTGGACATTTGAGAGTCCGCGAAAGTCTGAGGCATTCAAATTCAGACATTTGAGAGTCCACGAAGTCTGAGGCATTCAAATCCAGACATTTGAGAGTCCACGAAAGTCCGAGGCATTCGATTGTCTTCCAAAATGTCCCAGACTTTGGTGGACTTCATAGTTTGACGGATTTTGGGAAGGATTTGGGACAAATTTGGAAGCCAAAATGTATTTCAAAAAACAAGAGACATTTGAAGTCCATCATGTGATCAAACAACAATATTAATATTAAAATAATAAATGTCTACCAAACGTCGAAATGTTAATATAAAAATATTATTTCATGTGATTAAACAATAATAATAATATTAAAATAATAAATGTCTACCAAATGTCCACAGATATTCACAGATGTCTACGAAAGTTTAAAAAAATAGGGTTAATTCCGTTTTGACCCCCAATTTGTGACCAACTCACCGTTTTGACCCCAATAAGTGTCCGGCAGTTCGTTTTGGCCCCAAAATCCACTTTTCGGGCAGTGCTGACATCATCAAGTCAAATTCAATACTTTTCTATACCTAAATTACCCCTCTGACCAAATCTTCTCTTTCACACCAAATCCCAAGTTGTCACATCCTATCTAGTTATTTAATACCCTTTTCTTTACCTTCCCAAGACATTTGCTTTCTCTCCATTTAACACCACCAGCAAAACAAAACTCAACTCCCTCCCTCAGCTTCATCTTTCTTTACCTTCTTCATCTTTCTTTACCTTCTTCTTCACCAACAGACAAGGGCATGTAATGGCTAGGTCGTGATTAACAACGAATTATGGGATTCTTTTTTAAAATTTCATTCAGGGTAGACAGGATTATATCAGGTTCCACTACATTGAAGAAAGCCTAGTTCCCAATCGCTGTAAGAAGATTAGATAAGTTGTATCGAAGATGCAAGAAGCAATGGACTTGTACTTTTACTATACTCAGACAAATTGTTGCTCTGATTTTTGGTTTTAGAGAGAAATCTGTAGGGTTTTATACCCTTCTACTAGTGTTTATAGCGGAAATATGACATCTAATGTCTACACTAGTATTCCCAGGATCACATGCAAAACTAGTAATTAATCTAATGGAGATAGTGGATTACCTTAAT
>BEHA01050439.1:781039-793689 GCA_002897215.1 Eschscholzia californica subsp. californica | reverse complement strand
GCAAAACCATACTTTCATTCATTAGTGATAACAATCACAAAGTTACATGGTAGATAATTGTTATTCCTCTCATCTGAAAACTTCATGAGAGTTACATAAGATAAGTTCATAGGTCTTTCGAATGCAAAGTGCATCATGAAGGGAAATAAATTGACACGACACTGACTCAAAGAAAATACCCTAAAGGCCGACAAAAGGAGATCCGGAAGATCTGAGAAAAAAAAGACCCTAAACGTCTGACAAAATAGAATTCATAATACAAATAAAATTGAAAATTAAAAGTAGTACTATGATAATACTAGTATTAATAGCAATCCAATGAAGAGATAACTTAGTCAATTCCCGTCGTTTAATTTAATTCTTGTAATCTAGATTTTCGTTGTTTTTCATGTACGAACCATATTCGAAATCCATCTTCTCTTCTCCACGAATCACAACCATGTATAGATCGACTATGAAAACTTCAAAAACCGTCAGTGGATCCGTTTTTAGAGTGAGAAACTCTCATCAAATCCGTCTTTGAATCTTCTTCAAAACCGTCTTTATGCCGTGACGAAACCACCCGATGATGGAATTGTTGTTAATGGAGTCTTCATCTTCTTCTCTGTCTACTTCAGATTTTCTTATTATAGATATATAAACTAAAAAGAGGAAAATCCGGAAGAAGAATAATCCCTCGTCTGAAAAACAACAAGATCTAGTTCTCTTCTCTCGCTCAAAAAAACGGTTATTCTCTCTCTACTTTCTCATCTTACAACCTGTCTTCTATGTTGCTGTAAATGCATTGTCATCACGTGAGATGGAAAGTGGAGCACGTGGAACTAATGTGAAATTCTTTCACGCATTTCAAAATTTAATGTTATTGTTGGATTTATCGAAACATTCAAAATGAGAGAGAAAGAAGATTGGTTCTATTTGATGTGATATATCATTACCATCTCCTTTCTCATTCACAACATCCACTCACATCTACCCATTAATGGAAATAAAAGTTTCTGGATCATCTTGTTCTTCTAATCTTTACAACTTTTTTCATCATCAAATGTCCGACTTCTTTACCACTCACTCACTCCTAATTATTGTTGGATTGTAGCACTTGTTTTTTTGTATTTTCAAATTCTACGTGATCCAAGTTATTACAGGGACAGGTCACAGGTGTCGAGTGGTCGAGCCTATGTGTCTTGTTTTCTACAGATTTTCCAAACAATCTTGAAATGGGATTATCAGGGTAAGAACATCTCTAATCCTTGTTCACCCTAAAAATCTCAACTTCAATCTCAGTCTCTTTTTTAGCCTAAAATTTGTGCATGTGAGAAACGTGTGTGAACTTTTTGTGAGTGTGCGAAATATGTGATTTTGTATATGTACGAAACACGTGTTTGAACTATTTTCGAAATAATATTCTTTTTTCACAGTTGAGAAATTATTCGTGGACCGACACGTTGGTGGGATGTATTTTGATTATTAATGTGTGGGTTTTTGTTAAAGTTTAAAAAAAGAAAAAAACTAACTAAAGTTAAAAAGAATGACACTTAGCAAGAAGACACTTGAAGAGAGTTAAACACCTAAAGGGGAGCTTGCGAAGTGTGAAGGTGGCGCATGTGTATCGGGAATTGAACCAAGCAACGGACTACCTAGCAAAGATTAAGGTGAGAGAAGGAGAAACTGTGCTGAGTATACAACAACTTCCGCTTGAGTTAATAAATACTATTGATATGGATAGAAGAGGGACAGTTCGATTGAGGAAAGGGTGGGGTTAAAGCTGATTGTAACTTTTATTAGTGAATTATGATTCTTTTAGTTTTTGTTTTCTTTCTGTCTTTTTTGTTTTGGGTTGTTCTCTTAGGCCTCATTTGGGTACACACATAGCTTATATTATGAGCTTTTCTATAAGCCCATAAATAAAAGCACTTTTTAAAAATCTGTCTGAATCGTTTGGTACGCTACATAAAAAGTGTTGTTATATCTTAAAAAGCTAGGTATGGCATTTGGTAAAAAAAATGTAATCTTCGTATTGTAGTTATCAAACAATATGCTTATATCATTATATTAATAAAAAATTTATAAACATTAAATACTAAAATAAAATAATAGAATTTTTTTAATTTTCGTAAACACATAAAGATCAAAATTTGAACCTAATGCAGTAGTGATAGTGCTCAATGGTGGTGGACGTGTTATTGTGGTGCTCAATGGTGGCGGAGTTATGGTAGTGATGGTGGTTGTAGAATGGAGGGGGTGTTGGTGGTTAGGGGGTAAAGTTGCAACGACGGTAGTGAAATGGGGTTGGTGGAGGTGGTATAGTGTGGTGGTGGAGTGGTCGATTTGTGGCGATGGTGGTGAAATGGTTGTGGTAGTGGTGGAGTTGCACCGAAGGTGAAGCTACGTCGGAGGTTGTGGAGTTGCAGGAGAGATGGTGAAGCGTTCGGTGATGGTGGTAGAGTGTGACGAAGGTGGTGGAGTGGTTGTAAAAAAATTTGATGGTTGTAAAATAGTTGTGATGGTGGTGGAGTTGCGGCGAAAGTGGTGGAGTGGTGGTGATGGAGTTGCGCCGGAGGTGGTATGGAAGTGGTGGAATGGTGGCGTAGGTGGTGGGGTGATGGTCAGAGGTGGTGGAGTGATTGTGGTGGTAGAGGTGGTGGGGTGGTTGTGATGGTTGTGGATGTTTATTGATGGTGACAAAAAAAAATATTTTATTTTATTTTGATAGCTAGCTTTTAATAAGCCGCTATAAAAAAAGCCACAAAATTGTGGCTTCTGCTTTTTAGAGAAAATGGGCTTTTCTAGCTTAAAATAAGCTACAGCTTTTTTGAACCAAACGCGTAAAGTTTTCAATAAGCGCTTGAAATATGCTAAAAGCTGGCTTTTAGCTTTTTTTAAGCGGAACCAAACGAGGCCTAACACTCAGCTTACCGAGTTAAAAATAAAATAAAAAAAGAAGAAGAATAAAACTAATTACATTAAAAAAAAGACAAAAAAAAAAAGAAATTGAAGAAGATCCTAGCCGTTGGATTTTATCCAACGACTAGGATCAATCTTAAGATGACCGTTGGGAGTCTCCAACGATCATGTTGGGAGACTTCAGTCGGACACAGGTTGGAGATGCACTAAGTGTGTAGATGACTAGATGTACAGACTTAATATCTGTAACATAGTAGCACACCAATATTGTTGTGCAACATCTTTGGTAATTTGACATATTTGGATCTAGTAGTTGAAGGTGGGTCAATGGGGTGGAGAGTGAAAGAAATAGGAAAGAAGATGAAGTATAAGAAAAATTAAAGAAAAAAAATAGGGGGGTTGGGCCATTGGTCCAAAAAGGGGGCTAAAATGAAAATTTCAGCCAAAGTTGCCTAAAAATGAAAGGGAGGTCCAATGTGTCAGTTTAGGGGTCAAAATTACGTAAAGGGCCCTTAGAAAATAAAGTATTTACCGTTCATGCCATCGAAAATTACAAAATTGCTATCGAAAATTCTCGGGAAACGATTTTTTTTCTGAAAAATAATCTGACAACCCGTCCATCAGAATGTGTACTGTTCAGAAAATTACGGAACAGACACCAAAAAATTCCCTGGAAACGCAATTTTTTTCGGGAAATTATTTTATTTACTGAAAATTTTTTTTTGTACTAGACATTTTTGCTGGGCGGGAATTTGAAATTTCGTACAAAAATTTGAAAATTTGGGCGGGAATTTGAAATTTCGTTTGAAAATTTCAAAACTTCGAAAAAAAAAATTTGTGACCGGGAAATTATTTTATTTACTGGAAATTTTTTTCTGTACTAGACACTTTTGCTGGGCGGGAATAAAATTTCAAAATTTGCCCGGGAATTTAAAATTTTCAAAAAAATTTGAAAATTTGGCCCGGAATTTGAAATTTCGTTTGAAAATTTCGAAAAAAATATTTCGTTTGAAAATTTCAAAAAAATTTGAAAATTGGAATTTTTTGTGTACGGGAAATTATTTTATTTACCGGGAAGAGATTGTTTGCTGGGCGGGAATTTGAAAATTTCAAATTTTCAAAAAATTTTGAAACTTTGAATTTTTCGTGTACTGGTAAATTATTTTATTTACCAGACATTTTTTTTTTCAGGAAAACGTCAGCATGTCCCGTCCAAGGGCAAGAGGGGAATAAAAAAAAAAACTGACATTGGGACCTGCAACTAATTTTTGGGCAAGAGTGGATTTTTTTTGGGTTTACCCCCCAGATTTTGGACTGTTGACTCAAAAATCCAAAAAAATATTAGGACACTACTAGAGAATTGAATATAATCTAGGGGTCAAAATGGAAGTCCAAAAATTTATGGAGTTATTATGTATGGTGGTTATGGTTAATGTCTCCACTTTGACACAATTCCAAGCTAAACGGATACAAGGTTTGTTTTTGGCCTGGTGAAAGCTCCATGAGCCTATGCAAAAGATTTCGTTACTTATTAAGCTTGAATTTAGTCTCGCACTCTCCCAAGTGATGCAGGACGGTCACAATGCACCACCTATGGAGACAAGTTATCTTCGACTCAGATGACATCTGTACTTTCTCAAGTTTGTACAATTATCAACGATGTCTTCACTTTTGACACCCAACCCCAACCCTAACACCATCATCTTTGCTTTTTACAATATTTCTTACATAATAATAAGTCACCGGGAAAGAAAATGGGATGAACGGAGGCATCCAAGTCGGATTCCAGCCTGGATTCGGCCCGTTTCTCCGGAAACCTATCTTAATTATATTTCCGAAGAAAATTGTACTTGGAATTCTCTTCTCACAAGTGGTACTGTACTGAAGAGCAACTACTACTGTTCAAAGCAGCTTTTAAGTAAAAGTAATAACTAGAAAATCTATCAGGTTCTCATACCCACAAATTTTCTCCATTTCATATATCTCAGGACCATATAGATTACTCATAGATGTGGATGTTAAAGCTGATCATCAGAGGACAAAGATCATCACTATATTGAAGAAAAAACTCTGGGGGATCATTTGATTGAAACAAGGCAACTAACCCAACTCAGTAGTACCACTGATTGACCCACTGACCTGACCCTCTTCACATGCTCTCTCATTCTCTCTCTCTAAATTGACAATCCCAAGCCAGGGTGAATGAGACCCAATGAATAAAACAAGTGGAGTGCAAATTGTGGCAGGATGGAGAAGTTCTTGCAGATGCTGCAGGTAGTGCTCTCCTAGTACTATCATTCTTCATGATCCTGCAAGGCTGCAACATAAAGGTTGATTAGCAATTTGGCTTGGATTGATGATATAAACTTATAGGAGGAAGCTTCTTCAGAGGTTTTATCAATCATCAAGACAAGAGAAACATCATTTTCATACTTACACTAATACATGTAAACCTACCTTGATGATTCTTCCAAGGCATTACTCTATGGACATTGATCCTTTCTATATATAAAAGAAACAAACCCTCTTGATTTCTTTACTTGAATAAAATAACAATTCCTGCCAATGGTCGGTATACAAGAATGGAATGTGATTACCAGGAATCGCAATCCACAATGTTTATGGTACACACCAGAATGCATCAGAAATCACATTTGCAGCGGAATTCTAAACCCAGGGAGTGGGTGGGTATGCTATTTCCATTCCCTTGGAATCATATATTAAATAGTCTACAAACAAAATCAATTTCTAATCCTATTTCTCACCAAACCAAACAGCAAAGTAAGGAATTTCGATTACAATGGGTCACATTACATAATTGCTATCGCTCGTAATCGCGTTCCAGTTGGGCGTACTGAAAATGGCCTTAAATCTGTAGTGAAAAATTTAAAAACAAGCAGTCCTGAATATAATTATTTTCTGATACGAGGACAGTGAAACTAGATATAGAAACTAAAATAAAATTGAAACGACATCAAGTAGGGCTCCCCACAAGTTGATGACGACGTGGCTTAGAAGGCGACTGTCCTTGGGTTTAGCTCACATCATGGAGGACAACCCAAATTTGAAAAAAATGAGTTCTGACATTTTAAATTTGAGCAAATGTAAGAAAATATTCATAATGTAGATAAATTCAAGTAGTTCGGTTAAAACATTCTTATAGTAAGAAAATACCTCAAAAACCAAAATACCAATGCCAAATGATTAAAAAGATTTTGCTCGACAAGGTAGAGATCATTTGTAGTGCATAATAAAACAAGGAAACAAAAACAGAGAGGGATCTGGTGATTATTTCTACCTACAACCCTTTTAATCAATTCCATTCAGATGAATCCACAAATAAATGTGGGAACTATTGCATTAGTAACTTTCAAGGCATAAACAACAAAATTGATTACTGAAAAAGGAAAGTATCTGCCATGGTAGAAATGATATAGTGATCGGATGGGTGTTGAATTCTGTGCAGTATTATTTACTTGAAGAATGAATAATCACTCACGTTCTTATCTTTATGGAGTACCGGATGTGGATATTGTTGCCTTCTTCATAGATATTATCATATTACTCTCTATTGTGTACTGACTCATTCTACATCACAAATTTACTGTCACAATGTTGTCGATTATATTATCTCTTGATGTATAAGTAGTGGTGGTATTAAAAGTTCATTCTTTTCAAATGGGGTGAGAAGTAAGGGTATAATAGTGTACTCGGAAGGCAAGGTTAACTCATTGTTGGATGTATCTCGAGTTTATTAATACAAAATTACAAATTAGCTCGAGAAATGGAGGGAAGTGCCCCAATAGACAACAATGATAATAACAACAAAATCATTATCAGAGAATACAATGAAGAAAGAGATAGTGAAATGGTGGAAAGGCTAGAGAGGGAATGTGAAATGATATCATCACCATCTACTAGCAAAGGGATGAACAATATCCATATCTTCACAAATTTTGTAGACCCATTATGTAGGATTAGGTTCTATGCTTTTCATGCTTTGTTGGTATGTATTGTTAATTTGTTATTCAAGAGAAACTACTGACACATATTTATTTAGCTTCTTTTTTTTGTGTTTTTATCTTTAACACAGTACAAAATCAAGGGGTTGATGATGTAGAAACATATATCGATCAATATGGGTCATTAACATGTTTGACACTGAGTTACAGGTAGCAGAGATGGTCGATAGTGGGGAACTTGTCGGCGTAGTTCGAGGATGCATTAAGTGTGTGGGGACTGCTTTTGAAGGAAGACATGTAAAGATGGGTTGCCTCCTGGGCCTTAGAGTATCTCCTAAGCACAGGTTTCTCTCTCTCTCTCTCAGTGAAAAGTTCTTAAAAATGAAAGTTCAAGAGTTTATTATTATATGTATAAGTTAAAACTAGTACACAAAAACTTAATTCTTACTAAAGGAAATTGACTAAGCTAGGAAATAACTATCATGGTGTTAGCAAGTAACATTTCTAGTTAAACATAGACTTCATTTTGAAATAAAAAAATTACGGTGTAAAGTTCAGGCTGCAACTTGTGAGTTTTAATGAACGCAACTAAAGAGACAGTTTCAAGTACATAGTGAAAACATAACATATATTCGACAACTATATAAAACGAAAGATGAGCTTTTATAATTTCTATTCCTAGATATGACGTAAATAAATTTAAGAAAGCTCGTACCGTACTTATTTATCTATTTCTTTCTTTCTCCAGACGTAATGGAATCGGGTTGAGGCTAGTTACATGTATCGAACTTTGGGCAACCCAAAATGGTGCACAATATATCTGCATAGCTGCTGAGGAGAAAAATGTAGCATCAACAAACCTTTTTGTGCTTAAATGTAATTATGTTAAGTTGCTTACCCCACTAGTCATACTCACGCAGCCAATTCATTCTCGTAAGAAAGATCAATCGTCTAGCAAAATCAAAATACATAAGTTGAGCATAGTACAAGCAATTTCTTTATACAAGAATCGACTTGGAAAGAAAGAGTTTTTCCCTGTGGATATTGACGCAATCTTGAACCATAAACTGAGCCTAGGAACGTGGGTGTCATCTTTTAAGGATGAAAATTGGATGGGTCTTGGAAAGGACAACAAAGATGATGATAATCAGGAATTCATCAGCAAAACTCCAAGTTCTTGGGCCATGTTAAGTATTTGGAATAAGACTAGTGATGCTTATAAATTTCAACAGAGAAGTAATACTAATGAATATACTCTGAAGTGCTTCAATTGTTTTAGATTACCTATTTTTGATTTGTTAGTTGACTTAGTTCATGATCGACGACCATTTGGGTATGTTTTTCTGTATGGGTTTCATGGAGAAGGTCAGAGAGTTGGAGAGTTGATGAAATCTCTATGGTGGTTTGCTAATAATTTGGGTAGAAATGTTAAGGACTGCAAGTTGATGATTACAGAGTTTGGGTTTCACGATCCTCTAAGAGAACATGTACCACCTTCTGCCTCATCCATCAATGATATTTGGTACTTGAAGAAACTCAATGGATCATCAACTAGTGATTATACAAATGATGAGGAGGATGATTCTTGGACAAGGAGACAACCAATAACAAACTTGTTTGTTGATCCAAGAGATTTTTAGAGTTACAGATTTCATGAGTACTACTTAGTTAAATCTCATAAACAAGCCTTACAGTTTTAGTCAATTATCATCAAATTCCTCACTCTGGGTTGCTTTTTGAAGGAAAGTCACCTGCTTTTGTATGAGACTTCTTGGCAAGGAACATCGTCAATAAATTCCATCATGACTGGGAAAGATTCCGGAGTAGGCTCGACCATGGCAACAATATAATTACGTTATATTTCCACCCTATGAATTGCACGAAGAATATCTTTATAGAGTCTGTGGACCATCATATATTCTTCCATTTTCAATGTCTTCGAAAGCATGTAATCCTCATACTCCATAAAAGTTTTTAGAAGAAAATAACAGCATACAATTATGCTCTTATTCGTCAACTTGATTAATTTTGTACCAAAAGAAACA
Source organism: Eschscholzia californica subsp. californica (assembly GCA_002897215.1). Taxonomy (NCBI): domain Eukaryota; kingdom Viridiplantae; phylum Streptophyta; class Magnoliopsida; order Ranunculales; family Papaveraceae; genus Eschscholzia; species Eschscholzia californica. The sequence goes on along the minus strand of BEHA01050439.1, from coordinate 784,781 downwards.
ATTATAGAATCATGAGATATGATAAAGATTTATTCGGTGTGCATAATGAAGTACAGCAAAAAGAATAGAGCCCAAGTTCTAGAATCTTAAGTTAAATCTCAAAAGTAAAAGGAAAAAAAAAATCATACAAACAGCAAAAGAATATCATTGAGAAGTTGACACGAAGAAAAGGTAAAAGGGAAAGAGAATGCAAAGTCTACCTTACATATAAACTTTAATAAATAGCGGTTTTGAATGAGGAAAGCTTTTCATACCAAATGAGCGCTTTGCCACAGCCAACAGCCAACAGCCAAAAATGTCGGCCAGAAGTGGTTAGTGACTGTTCGATACACAACACAGATTTGCACACTATAAATTTTGTCTTCAATGTGGTGTAAAGGAGCCCTATGCTGAAGTGGTCTGAAGCATTTTTCGCCCATTTGTCTTGAACATGATTTTTATCCTTCGATGTCTCACTTTATCTATAGGAAGCAGTTATGCAGACAGATTAGTACGTAATAATAAGCGAAAACTCTGAAGTACTTAATCTAAGAGTATGACAAACTTGTTTAGGCGTTCACGTTCCTGGCCTGAGTTCCACAACCAAAAACGCCTGATGTGCTGAGCAAAAGGAATATAAGAACTAGAGAAACTTGAAAGTCTAAAATTTTAGAACTCATTATACTATTATTCCTAAACACAAGAATGTGAAGAATCTTCTGAAATCAAGAAAGCTGGCAGTCTAATTCTGGTTCTTGACATCTACCATATAATTTTTATTCTTCTTCAGATTATCGAATGGATGGGACCAGAAACTCCATCATGCTGCTGTAAGTCACATTTGTGATGCCACTTTGTTTCACTCCTTGGGCACTTTCCATGAATTTTGTCAACAAACAACTTGCTAGATGCTAATGACGTATTTTTTGCAAAATTGCAGTTCTGCCATCTCCATCTTTTCGTGATTCAACCAAATGCTAGACAGTAATACCGAGAATCATTTAATTTTCATTTAACATTAGAGCTCCATCATAGTCATCTTTGGATCTTCGTGATCTTGCTTTTTACCATATAAACATTCCCTGTTCATGAAAAATTAAGGTGTGGTGGAGCTGCACTGGAGCATACATTACCAATGTGCATAACCTGATAGTTTTGGAGGCGTCATACCCTTGTATCATCTCAAGAGCCAAGACATGGTCATCTTTGGATCTTCGTGATCTTGTTTTTTACCATATAAACAATGACTCATGCCCTGTTCATGAAAAACTAAGGTGTGGCGGAGCATACATTACCAATGTGCATAACCTGATAGGTTTGGAGGCGTCATACCCTTGTATCATCTCAAGAGCCAAGACATGGTTTGATGCGCTCATCAAACTTCTCTATGACTACATTAATAATTGCTTGACTACAGGAAAAGCCCCTCCACTCTTGGTTCTTTGATCAATCTCTTCCCAAAAAACAATGCCAATTTTTCTTAAACTATCTACTCCATTGTTGTCTGAATAAGCATAGTCATGGGGTAAAAAGTGTGAAATTTTCATTAGGTTCGCGTTTGACTTGATGAAAAAGCTAACCTAAACAAATCAAAACCAGACCTGTCAGTTAATTTAATGCAGAAAGTCGAAAGTCACAGTCAGAGTGCATCAGCTCAAACCAATTCATACAATTTCTAGTTGTTCACTTCTCATTTATCAACACATGAAGAGATAAATCCAGCAGGTCCATCAGTCTATGTGATTATGAAATGCTAAACAAAAAAATATCAGCTTTTCACATATAGCAAAATCATCATTGACATTTGAAGTACAATAAAGAGTACACCATCATCATCATCTGAGATGTATTCTTTCTTTATTCATAATATTTCTTCTGTGGCTGTGTTGTTTATCTGGAAAGACGACAACTAACATGAATCGCTAAAAATAACTATCACAAAGTTGCGATTCAGCATAGCTGCATAAAGCTCTATAAAGTATAATGGACTACCACAAAGTTGTTTCTTAGGATAACTACACACGACTATATAAGACATAGCAATATTAATAGGCAAAGTCTTTTATTTATTTTGTACTCTTTAAGGAAAAGGATGCCCCAGAAGTGTTTCACCGTTTCAACTTCTTCGTCGCTGTAGGATTTAGGCATCTGCCTTGTCTTGTGGGTAAATGGGCTTCCTTGAGAACACAAAGTGAACCCCCGGATCACTATGAGTGCAGGAGGTGTTGAACAGAATAGAGTTGTTAACACTCTGTACGTTGCTGTTCACAAAAGCAGTCATTGGTAGTTTTGTCTTCATATTCTCCTTCCTCTTCGACTTACCATCACTGCCGCTGCTACTACTGCTGCTGCTACCAGACTCGTTACCATCATTTTTTGCTAGCGAAGTGTTTTTGCGGGTATTATGGGAAAGAGTATGAGGGTTCCCGATGTTGCTATGCTTCTTGATGGAAGAATCCAGTTCCATGTATGCCCCTTTGTTCTCACCTGCTATAGTAATTACCCTCATGCCACCATCATGATGCGACTCATCCGATTTCTTATGATTCTCCTTTTCCTTATGGCGAATGCTTTCCTTCTTCACATTCTGGCCAAAACTAGGTTTTTCGTCATCACGCTTCCTTTGAGGTTCTTCCATCCTTCCTATGCGCTCTTGGACGAGCACGTTCTTTTGTTCAGCCACCAAACTCTTACTTTCAGGCTCAGGTACAGGTTTTAGCTGGGAAGGAGGCAATGAAAGTGGAGAAGGAGGAGGAGCCGAAGACTTCATCTTGGGGGATGCAGGTGGAGTCCTTGAAGAAGCTTTAATGATTTTGGGAGATTCAGGTGGGCTTGGATCACGAGTGGCGGCTCTTTGAATCGGAGAAGTTGGTAACGAAGATGACACTATTTTGGGTGGAGACACTACCGTTCTTGCCAGAATAGGCGCAGTTAACGTCACTGGTTCCTCTGATACACGAGGTGGTGATACAGGCAATGATGAGGAAATCGGTGGTCTAGGTGTTGGAGTAGTTGGCACCGACAATGAATTTAGTTGTCTGGGTAATGGAGTTGTCGGAACTGAAGACACGGGTCCTAAAGTTTGCTGTTTCGGGGACGGTGGCACAGATGAAGAGGTTTCCCGGCGTTCGGTAATTGGTTCAGATGTTACCAACGACGGTGTTTGAGCCGGTGCTGGTGGAGCAGGACGAGGTTGAGGTTGTGAAGGTATAACGATTGAAGTCCTAAGTGCCGGAACAAATGTGGGTCGAACAGGAGGTGGAGGTCTAGTCTGGGGTGGGGGTTCCATTCGAACTTGAGAAGCTAGACGAAACCAAGGACGACTTGGTTGTTGTTGTTGTTGCTGTTGATTTTCCATTATAGGGAGGATTCAAGAATTAAACCTAAGTTCTCAAAACTACTTATAAAAAAAGAAGAAGAACAAACAAACATAGAATGAATGAATGAATGAAAACCTAAACTTATAGTTCTTATTTATAATATCAATAAAGTAATAATCAACGGCAACGAATCAATAAACCCTAAAAAGATAATCAAAATTTTAACATGTATAGAGTAAGATTAAGAAAAGGAAAGGGAAAAAGCATCTGATTCTGAGAAGGGAGGCAACACGCACCTATTTTTTCATAAAGTTCAGATTCATTTGGCCCCAATTTTTTTTTCCCGGCTGATAAATTTCTGAGAGATATAAACAAAAACTGTTACCTTCTTTGTTATGACTTTGCTTGTATTGTGAAAATGTTTGATTCTAATCTTCTTTTCC
>BEHA01050439.1:752841-775801 GCA_002897215.1 Eschscholzia californica subsp. californica | reverse complement strand
GCAAGCTGCCTCTTTCTAGAGACTTGGGCAGCAAGTTTTCTACTCTATAAATACCACCTCAACCTTCACAAAAGGGCAGATCACAACTAAGAGTATTCAGCTATAGCTGCCTCCTAAATCCTACTTCTGAAGTTTTCTTCTTCCTCTCCATCATCTTCTTCTTCCCAGGTTCGTTCCTGTCCTTTCTAACCTTCTTTTCTCTCTTTACTTTCTCTCTCTCTCTCATCTGATTTCTTTCTCTCCTCTAGTTCTATTTTCTTCTTCTCTTTACTTTCTCTCTGAGCACCTTTCTTTTCTCTCAATTTCTCTTTCTATTCTCTAACTTTCACACCCTTCAACCTTGCTGTTTCCACATCTTTGTACCTGTTGCTTACCCAAGTATTGTTGTCTAGTGCTTGTCCTAAGTTGGTTATGTTTAGGAGTCGTTGTTTGGTAATGCGATTGTGAGGGCTAAGACTTATTGGTTGTTACTTGAACTTAACTTTACTACTTTTGTTTGCTTATTTACTTTGGGATTAATATAGTTTGCTAGTTGTTGAAGTTCTGGTTTACTCCCATTGTTATCTTTATATTTCTAAACCCTAGGATTGCATCACTTTACCTCAAGTTGCCCAAGTATCACACCTTACTCGAGCAAATCCGTCAAGTCCCTTGGTGGCGGAATCACACAAGGAACACTATCTCTAAGTACCTAAGAGCCTATAAGAGAACCCTATACTATTCCACACTCACACTTGGTGGAAAGGAACTATTATTAATCAAGAACTCTTAAGTACAACACTATGTGCACTCTTTGGCACGCGTCCCTAGTCACTCACCCTCAAGCTCACCTTAAACTTGGTTACTTGACTCTCAACTTGGTTGCTTACAAATGAGGACCCATCCTCCTCATATAGGGCTTGGGACACACTTTACAAGGACATTAATACAAGAATACAAGAGACATTCTAGACTCCTCCACACACTAGCTATGCCTAGATTACTCTAAAACCTTCCGACTTACTCCAATAACTTCATAGTTGAAAATTGAAATCAAAATCGCACGCACGTACATCACTCATGTAATAACATATTTATAAATTTGGATTGGGAACCCCTGTTGGCAGCCTGACATTGGAATTGAAAAAGTCAGGGGCTCCCAAAATTGAGAGCCCGAGCCCCATGCATTGGGTTTGCTCTGAACACATGGGATAACAATGTATGCATATTTTTGGTTCGTCTTTCTGTTAACCATATAACTTGGGAATATAATGAAAAACAAGAGAAGGAAACATATAAAACAATCATGACATCACGCCACGGCCTTCGTGAGCCAAGAATGAAAATCGAACTACTAAATAGGTACTTATACACTATGAACTGCTAGGGGGTGCGTAACTCACCAACATGAGTTATGCTGGTACCCAAAACAGAAGGATGATAAAACCTTTTCCGAAGGTTAAACATTGAAGCACATAAGTATATATTAATCCTGGATCAACATATAATAACACCCGAATGACCACCCATGGTTGACTGTCAATGGACGAAGATTTACCCAGAGAACTTCATTGTGCTTTGGCTAGTATAGTCGCATATAAGCACTCATCAAGGTACTAGCATTCTGCTGAGAAAACATGTTACCCCTAAGTAGGTAAGTTGATCTCCCAGTAGGGAACTCCTAAGTGACAATCTAACCTTATGATACATATATGCATCTATCGTAAGCATTTACGTTTTAACTTCACCGAATACAAATAGTCAGCTCGTCCCTTCAGTATTAGTGTTAGACGAAACACATATTCTGATCGGTACCCTAGCATGCAACTACGTTCTTTGTTTTCCCAAGATAGAGTAAAGGGTAAGTCTCGCTTGGAAGAAAGTCACGGAGCCTGGGATTAGTGTACGCTCAGACTTAGTAAGCGTTGAGGCCACTTGACTGGAGCGGAATAATTGTGACTTTCATGTTGTTTTGTTCGGTATAATGCATAGATGGTTGTTCAATACAGTTCTGTAGTTAGGTATAAACGGTTTAGGGAAGTTATATGGATTGTTTGCATATTGGTCCTCGGCTGATAAACATAAACTCTTTGGAGAGTTGAATGATGTAAACTCAAAGTGGAGGAAAGAGTGGTTTAAGATTCAATGCTCGTAACAACCCAAGTCAGGATTCTTCCGCCATTACGTAAAAAAGTATTGTCTACTTTGTTATTTGTTAACTGTTAAGGTTGTCATCAATTTCTTTTGAACCTCACCGATTTCTAATGTATAGTTAGCCAGTTAGGTAGATATAATTTGTGTGCAGTGAGTACTTTGTGAAGTTGCAAGATTCTTCTTCCTCTTAGATGTCTTATTTCCTTCGTATAGTTTCGAAGGCAGCCGAGGAATCTATTATAACAGGGAGTGTGTGGAGTTGCTAAATCTACTGAAGAGGTGTTGAAACTTGCTGGAGTTGAGCTAAAGGGGACAGTGACATGATGGGTATAGGCTGCCAAGGGCCCCCTGTAGGAAGGAAAGTAGAAGGCAAAAGTTTTTTTTTGTTGAAATAAAACCAGTTAACAAAGCTCTGAACATCTAGAGTCTCATGCCAAATGCATCTACAGTTGTTCTTTCTACTCCATTTAGCTATGGCATCGACCTGTTTGTTGCTTTGTCTTGGCGTAGAAGAGAATACAATTCCGTCAAATACTGTTTTGAGCTCCGTGATTTCTTCAATGTGTTTCCTCGATTGCCATTGAACTTGGTGTGTGCTGTGGAGGAGGCGGTTGATCACGTTCATGCTGTCGCTTTCAATGTGGATATGTCTGAGGTTTAGTTCTTTAGCCCATTGCACAGCTTTGAGTATCGCTATGGTTTCACATTCCTCTGCGTTTTGACCTCGGATTGTATCTGATATGCCTGGGGTTTAGTTCTTTAGCTCCGTGATTTCTGCAAAAGTTTGTTTTCTGGGCAATGGCTTTCCTCACTTGGATAGTGAGAGTCAATCGCTGAACCTAAGACTACTCCAGAAATCTGTATTTAAATAGGAGTTATCTGAAAGGTTGTCGCTGTTTTTAGTTCTCATTTCCTTTAAAATAACGTATTGAAATTTGATCTTGTTAAATATCAAGCAAATCACCTCCCAAATAATTTATGGACAACCATCGTGTAATGGTAAAGTTATACTGAATCTAAAGCTTCAAAAAAATATGGAGTTAAGAAAATAAATATTGAATTTCAGAAAACCATAATAGTTTGTTCCACTAGAAATTATCTCTCAAATTCAAAAATTTCCAAAATTTGAATACAGACACATTTAGTCATATCCTAAAGTTCCATCAGTATGATCAACCAAACCGATAAATGGATCGATCCCTCCATCTTTTAACAATTACAAGGAGAATATTTTCCCATCCCCGATAACCATTGGATATCTAAGGCCACCCTGGTCAAAATTGAAGGAGAATATTTTCCCATCCCCGATAACCTAGCTAAAGAGTCACTACGCCTCTATATGTAAGGACTTGGTCCAAACTATCTCATAGTTTTTTCTTTTTATAATATGTTTCTTTAATGTATTCTTCCTTAAAAGAAAAAGATGTGTGTAATACTTTTTTTCTTTTGAGAAATCGACTGCTATCTACGAGTCATTACAAGGCATTGATACACCATCAAGATGTGATGAACACGATAACCGCATAAAGTAAACTAATAATAAAAAGGTCTAAAGTCGGACAAACTTATTTAGGAACATTGATTTAGAGGGCACATTCTTCTTTTAATCCAAAAATTGACTTGATCAAGTATTGTACCCTAATCTTCATCTTCTCTCTCTTTCTCTCCTCTTCCACTATCTCGCATCATCTCTCTCCCGTTCTCTCTCTCACCATCTCTTTCGCTTTCACTGACTATCTCTCTGTCCTTCTCGTGAGATCTCTCTCTCTCTCTTCATTGTAGATCACTCTCATCTCTCTCGTTGTAGACATCTCTCTGCATTTTTATTTAGTTTGCAGTCTTTATCTGTCTTTTTCGCTGTCTCTATGTCTCCCTCTTTCTCTTCTGGTCTGTATAAATCTCTTTGTGGAGATCACTGAGTCCGTGGCCACGAAACGTTTTGTGGCCACGAAATGGCCAGGATCACGAACTCCTCGGAGGGTTTCGCCAGGAACCCTACTCGAGGTCTGGTTCCGGCGAAGGGCACACTTTTCTTCGCCGGAACAGTGTCTGTGAGAGAGAAAGAAAAAGAAAACAACAAGACATCGATCGAGAAACAATGAGAGATTTTGAGAGATCGAGAGACAGAGATAGTGGGAGTAATAGAGAGATAGTGAGAGAGAGAAAAATCGAGGAAGAGGGTAACTGTGACTGAGGAGAGAGAAGAGGTGGCAATGGTTGTCAGAATGGTGGTGGTGGGAAGTTGTGGTGGTGAAGGTGATATAGAAGATGAAAACTAGGGGACAATGTTTGATCAAATTAATTTTTGGTTAAAAAATAATATGCCTTCGAAAATATACAAATAAACATGGATTCCCTAGAGAATTTATTCCCCGGAAATTATTCTTTATGCGCCCAAAGCCGCGACCATTATTTATATCTTTAATAACCCAATTTCAATAACCATGGATTCCACTTCCTTGGGGGATCCGGAGACCTCCGGAGTTTATATCAATACTATCAATTGAGCAACCAAGTGTTGACATGTACATAATACTATATTTTAGATACTCCTCTCTTACCTCAAATATCAGATCACGTATAGTGTTCTTGAGTAGAAATAAAAGAGAATAGAGGAACCACAAATATAATATGTTGGAATGACATTGTCTAATAAAACATTGTACCTGCAACAAATAAAAATATTATATTTTATATAATTTTTTTTTGTTGAAAATATTTTATATAATTAATACATCCTAATGGTAAGTAAATAAAGATCTGAAGGTACATACATCCATTTATAATGCATTGTTAACTTTGTGCATGTTTTTCTTGATTCCATACATATCTCCAACCACAATATTCCTTTGGTTTTCAACCTCAACACAGTTTGCTCTGAAAAAAGGTAATTAGTATATCTTAGATAATAAAAAGGCGTACATCAATTTCGAAAGGAAAACGACATGAAAAATAAGATAAAGTTTTAAGTGCTTCACAAAGAAGAATATTATAATATATATTGTTCCACAAACTCAACAAGTCATAAAAAATAAAACACTCAAAAGACTCCAAAAAAAAGAGGGTATTTCATCAATCAGTGTATGCCTCCTATGTCATCCTAACTTCTCAAAGTCATTTTCACTGACTGGCCTCTTCAGTTTATTTAAGTTTGTAGGACTTGAACAGAATCTTCATATCAATTTACTTAAACTTATAGGAGTCAATTCTCTCAATATTTTAAGGCCTTTGGCTAACCTAACTCAATTTAGTAGACTTCTTCTAAAAGGCCAAAAGGAAAGCTTAAAGTAGTTAAACAACCCTACTTAAACGTTTGAAATATATTGACTAACCTAGTCTATTCATTTTGTTACTTTAGTTGACTTATTAAAATATGTTGCTTACCTGAGCGTCATACCGTGACATTTTTATTGTACACATCAGAGGCGAGAAACGAGATCTCTTCCATCGTAGTAGAAAATTGTTGTGCTAAATCGAACTTTACGGAGAAAATGAACCCTACAGTCATATACACAGATATCATCAACCAAATTAGTATCATTAAGGTTTTAGTATAAAATATAGAAGAAAAAAAAAGTGCAAAAGCAGAGTTCATCTGTAAGATGCAATATCTCTTAGTTTTCATATGTGTCACCAGCACTAACATCGAAACTAGAATTTGAAAATTATATATATATATATATATATATATATATATATAGTTTAGGGTTGCATCGAAATTAGAATTCAAAGACACACATACACATGTATACATATATGTGTGTGTGTTTGTAAATAAACTACTCTATTGTCTCGCCTTCTCTAGTTTTCTTTCTAGTTATAAAAGCTCCATATCTCTTGCTAAACAGTGAAAGTAAATGAAAACAAGTACCTCAAGGAATGAATCGCACAATGGACCTAAAATCATTTAATGATCGATTTTGAGCAAGGATTCGCTGTAACTGAGCAAAACCTTGGTGGGCTAATAAGTACATCCTCATTGGTCTCATGGACCTGACCTCTGACGAAGAACTTTTCTCCCTAGAGTCATGAGAAGCAATGGGCATAATTTGTTTCATTTAAAGATTTCATAAGAGGATTTGTTTGCTAAACTCTAGGTCTTTTTTGTTCTTTTGATTCTTACTTATTTGTAAATCCTTTTCTTTTTCCATTATATTGTAAATCCTATTATTTTTGTTCTTTTGGTTCTTACTCATTCAAAGATTTCATAGTGAAGCTTTGGCTTCTCACTTATTTGTACATCCTATTCTTTTTCCATTATATTTTTTATTTGTTCCAGAAAAAGACTTATTGATCAGTCTTGCACAACAGAAATAGGAGTAACTTTTGACGGGTAACACGATGATTTGTAAGGCTTGCAACACTTGGGGTGTGAGTTCCTCGACAAAGGGTTCGGGAGAGACATAGAGCGAATCATAAGGACAAAGATTCCTCGAAAGTGCTATTGGCTAAGAGGACTAATTCCTTTGTGATATTTTTACTTGTCTTCACTCTTCACCTATCACACAGCTCATGGTGCACCAACTACCATATCGGTCTATATATCATATTGAATTGGTTTATTAAATAGAAAACCTAGTTTCCCATCTAACAACAACCACCAATGATTCAAAATAGTTCACAAAACTGTCTATCATATTCTTGCAGTAATATGGTAGCAATAGTCTTGTACTAATATGCAATCTATGGCATTCAAGTAACAAATACATTGACCAGCTCACTATAAGGCGTTAAGATGACAGAAAGACAATACTTAAGCCTAATTTTCGAGCTAGTCGTAGAATCCGTATTGCGAAATGCATTTCAATTAATTGTAAATGCTTCAAAATAGACTTGCAAGCATTGAGATTTCAGAACGCAAGAACATAGACATGTCAAATAACAGTCGAACAATAACTTCAAAATAAATTTTGAGAATAAAATACACATGAAGCGATTGAAAGTATTATTACTAAAACCTAATTTATCAAACAGACCCAACACAAACTGCATTTCTTGAAAGAAATGTACCTTCGCTATAGCAGCAAAACCTAGTAGATTATTTGATGCCCGCACGCTTCATTTATTCCGCCCAAAACCGACACATACACATACACATTCGGCATTCTTCTTTAGTGAGCTTCCTCACAAACCTACTCGAAAAGCACTGTCATGAACTAATATTAGGCATACTCACATAGCTAGACTCCCGAGCCGAGGAGCTATCACAATATCATCATTCAACTTTGTTTTCGGTAACTTTGCAGAAGAAATCCGTCAAAGTAGTCTCGTATTTCGACAATTTCTCATACCCAGGGAAGTAATTAATGTCAATAATAAGGTAATGATTACCAATTCTTGAATCTCTAATGACATCAAAGTTAAATAGATTCAATTTCATGCCTTTACCTAACCCTCTAGCAATCTCTGTAATGAAATTGGGATCAGGCATCTCTACTTCAGAAATGTTATCATCATCTGTGTTTTTTGGAGTAGGCAAGTATGAAACCCTAGATAAAGAAAGAAAACCCTCAGAATTCCCCAATTTTTCTTCTTCAGAAATATCAGCTAATGATTTCCTTTTCACACATTCAACATAATTTCCTGCAACATAAACTTTAAAGATTACTCCACCATGATTAACAAATTCTTGCAACACAATTGGGGGTTTCAATTTGATCAAACCATTTAGGTTAAACACAATCACCATCTCATGAGATTCTGAACTTCCATCAGCCACCAATGGTTTCGCAATCACCGGAAAATTCAAACCGTTCATGACTTTAGAAGGTTCTGATAATAAATCATCAGTATTAGATATCAGAATCTGTTTAGGGATTCCAAATGTTTCAATTTCTTGAGAAATATTTAGGTTACAAACTACTTGAAGCATTGAAATCCGATTTCGTAAAGGTTCAACTGCATCAGGTGGATCAATGATCAAGACATTAGGGTTTTTAATAGAGTAATCATTTAGGTTGTTAATCCATTCATAACTGAATAAATTGTTAAGAATACAATCAAAGTGACCTTGATCAGTTAAAGAAATGTCAGGATCGATAGAGATAAGATCAATGTGTTGTTCTTTGGAGAAATTGAGTAAAGAAATTTTGATAGATTTTTTACTTTTCTCAGGTGTGAGGGCATAACCAATTCTTCTTCTTCTTGATTCCGACATAACCAATTTGGAAGCTGGAATCAAGAAATTATGCAAGAAAAGAAGCTCAGAAACGAAACAATAAGCAAAGAAGATCAGAAGCTTAGGAGAGAGAGAGAGAGCAGAGAGTTAATGGAGTTAGAAGATTGATGTATTTGTAGAGAGAAAGTCCTGATTTATAATGTAGTGGAGGATGACTCCCGGTCAATTGAGACATTTGTGAATTTTTAACTCACTTCAACGCACGCGGGAGATTTGTTGTTTAGACCCCTTTCACTTTCACGTAATCCACTTGCTGTTTCAAATTTTTTTTTTTAAGAGTTACATTTTGGACTTCATTTTTCACAAAAAATAGTTAAATATAACAGCCCAACAATATTTTTGAGATGAAAATACTATTTTACCATAAGTAAATGAGAAATACTATTTTACCCTCCAACCTAACCTAATCCAACCTATTTTTTAACCCTCATGTTAACTAAACCTAACTGGCGAACTAACCTAGCTAGTGGACCCGTGAACTGACACTAGCAGAGACCTATCGACCAAAAGAGAAATCTCAAGAGAAATTACACTTCGTCTTCTTCCTCTCTCTCTCTTTATAAGCTTACATAAATCGATTAGGAGAAAAGGAAACTGTGAGTTGTTGTCTTCTTCCATTCTCTCTTAATAGACATTCTACTTCGCATCTTTTCTAAAATAGTTACGTATTCTCTTGCAGAAATCGAGTGGAGTCCAGATTGTGAATTTCTTTTTACAAAAATCGATTGGGAGATGAGTATAACAAGTTTGAAGAGATGTAAGTTCTTTTTTGCTTTCACCTTACTACATATTATGAACTTCTTACAATTGTAAGTATATTTAAGATTTCTGAAAATTGGGAATTTTCTAAAACAGGGGTTGTTCTAATTTTAGGGTTTTTGAAAATTGGGAATTTTCTAAAATTGGGAGAATCCTTAAAATTGACGGTTTAATTTTGTTACTTTTCTACCATTCCATGATAGTTAAAGCATCTCCAATTCCATTTTCCAGAGAATAACTTAGGAATATGGTGTCTAATCAAAGTTACATGCAACCACCACCAGTAGAGGCTAGTACACCACAACCATCACCTGCTCAAAGTTTATGTGAGTATATTAACTACACAGTAGGTTATTTTTTTTGTTTAATGAATCATTAGTTGTTACATATTTTAAAATGTTTTGCTAGGCGGAGACTTGGAATTACCGTCCTTTAACCTGTCAGCTAATCCCGGTATCCCTCATTTGATTTGAGATTTGAATTTGATGGCATAGATCTTGAAAAAAAGTTATTCCCAGATTTTATGAGCCAGAACCAGATGCAGAAGACAACAATATACGTAATTTAGATGGGATTTCTACTAACGATGAAAGCGAGGATGAGGAATTTCTTTTTAACTCTAGACTTGGGTTTGACAACGATGAATATAATGAGGATGAAGAGATGGAACAAGTGACTGATGATGAAAATGAAATTTATGAAGAATCAGATGAAGGTGAAGAGGATGAAACCAATGTATGTAGAAGTGAAGTTGTTATCGATGAAGAAGAAAAAGAATATTACCAATTTGAGAATGAAACAAGGGAACTGTAAGAAGCAGACATTGGGAGAGAGTTTGCAACTGAAAGTGTGGTTAACGTGAGGGGTTTTGAAGCGGGTATGTTGTTTGAGAATACTAGACATCTAAGACAGTGTATCAGAGCATATGCCGTCTACAGAAAGTTTTGTTGGATTGGAAGAAAAATAAGTCTTTTAAGCTTATTATTGGATGCAAAGGGAAGACTAGAGAAGTGAAGGGCAAAAGAGAGTGTTCCGTGTGAACGGAAACTTTATGGCAAAGTAATTGTGTGTAGAAAAAAATTTCATAAACAGGGTTATGAAAGTGAGGTCTTGTCAAAAGGGAGTCCAAAATGCAACTCTGAAAAAAGGGAGTCCAAACAGCAAGTGGATTATGTGAAAGGGGGTCCAAACAGCAAATCTCCCCTTCAACTATACGTTTAGAGTAAGGGTGGCAATAGTATCCACTTATCCAGAACCGAACCAGAACTGTTTATGTTGGTTCTGAGTCCTCATTTTCATACCAGATAATGATTTTATACGCGACGGGTATTACCTGATTGGAACCGATAAGATTTCAATGCTACATCCGACACGGATCCGATGGGCACTCAATACCCGACTCGAATACATGATTAATTGATACAGGAAATTGGGTTTGGTTAAAAATACATTATATTTTTTTAAAATGCTAGGCCCCAAACACGTTTTCAAAATGTTCTTGAAGGACATTTTTGTAGACACTCACATTTTCAAGGTGAAAAACACCCTTTGCCAAAAGAAAAATACCAAAAAAACCCAATCTATTATATTAAAACAGCTCAATTAGTTACTCAGGAGATAAGTTTAACCATTCATTTTCTTAAGGAGATTTACTTTTAATTAGATCCAACGAGCGATAAAAAATACACTTCTGTAAATAGAATAAAAAGAAAAGAGTATTATAGTCGTTTTACATATCAGAAACCACTTTCTTCAAACTCCCCACACTCATGATTTCTCGAAGCCGACTTCCTCCAAATTTTTCAATTGATTTACACGATCGACAACTACATCTCTAGAAGATCTCTCTATCTCCATCACAGTTTATCGACAACTACTTCAAAAGCTTCTAGAAAGTCTCTCAGATTTAAATTTGAACCGATACCAATTTTCTTTTCAGTTGAAGTCCCTTACGTAAACAGAGGTTTCAATTGAAAGTCTCTCAGTTTTTATCTCTCTAGCTCCAGCAAAATCTTTCACTTTCGGTCAAAGAGGTACTGTAAGAATGCTTCAAGTTCTAAATTATCTTTCTTGGTTGGCTTAAAGTTCTAAATTGATTTTCTAAATTGCAGGGAGGTGAACTTCTGTGATTTTCACTTTTTTCTTTCTTTTCCTTTTTGGTTAAAGTTTGATTTTTGATCATCATCACTCTAGAAAGGTTTTTTTTGTGGGTTATTTTTGGTTAAAGTTATTCTTCAATTCTTTAGTGTTTATTAAATGCTCACGAAGTGTTTGAAGAAATGCTTCACTGAAATTGGAGAAAGAAAATTAATGTTTGTGTGTGTATGATTTTAATGTATCAAATGATATTGGAGAAAGAAATTTAGTCAAAATGTAGACTTTGATTCACAATTGCATCATGGTTTGTTGTGACTCTGTTGCATTATGTACTTTATTTCATTCGAAAGCTTTAAATTGTATTTTCTGTATTTCATTCGAAAGCTTGAAATTTGTATTATACTTTAGTATACTGTATTAATATAAATAAACATCACCATAGAAAATTCCTGCCTTTCAATATATAAGTAGTCATTCAAGGTACAAGTCTGGCCGTCCACTTTTTGTATGGTTTTTTACATCAGACGAATGAAAATATTTTCGTAATAGGTACCCTAGCAAAGGTTATTTTAGTCATTTATCCCCACATTTTCTCGCTTCTTCCAAAGTCAATTTCGTGTCTCTCTCCTTCTACACAACTATTACTTCCGCTCTCTCTCAGAACAGTTTTGGGCAACTCCTTAAATTCAATTTCTATCTAACCCGCTCTCCCTCTGTGTATGAATCTCTCTCATTCAACTTCAGTTTTGCTTTTTAGCCAGCCACCTCCATCTAAATCCACACCTCCATTGAAATCTGCTATCTCTTCCTCCATCCACATTCAATATCCATCGAAATTTGCTTTTGATTTACAATAAGTAATTTTGATTTCCAATAATAGTGATTGTGGTCGACGAGACTTGGATAATGAAGTTTGGAAGACCAGAAATCAAACAAAATATCTGACTGATTTTACTGTATTTTATGTTTTAGGTGGAATAAAGTCTTAAGTGAATGGCTTTGAATCGTGAACAACTGAGTCCACCAACAGAAAGAAATGAAACACATGTAGATGAACTATAAACATCACGCACTCTCTCTATCTCTATCTCTCTCTTTTTCTTTTAATTATTAGTTGAACTGATTCAATTTGGTTAAAGCTTAGGAATTTTGTGTTATGAGATCTGATCATATTGCTAGTATATGATAAACTTTTACTTTAATCTCAGTATAACCCCTTAGTTGTATTTGTCATTGCAGTGAGGTATTTGAAGAAATGCTGAAAATTTTGTGAAATTATGCTCAAGAAGTGTTTGAAGAAATGCTTCACTAAAGTCTTTGGTTGTAATTTCAACAAAAAAATAATAATTTTTTGTTGTAAAAGCAAAATTGTGGTTGTAAAAGTTTGAGGTTGTAAAAGCAAGTTTAAGTTTACTAATATATAAAATGATTTTTTGTGATCTTTTCAACTTCATTATTTTTTTTAATATATTTTTTACGATAAAATACGTGAAATTTTTTTCTTTTACGTGGACTCAAGGAGTCGTTACAACAAATAACATTAATTACATCAGGAGGATGTCAAATAAGGACTCCACACGAAGATTAATGAATCACATAAACAGTTATAAGAATGACGCTTATATCCTAAAACGCCATAAACATTTTCTTAATAATCATCACAATATACTAAACAAAAGGCTGTAGAGACCATCAAAACAATTTTTACTTTGTTTGTACAATTAGGTTTCAACCGCGCACTGCGGGCGCGGTAGACCCCTCTTGCGTCGTTGCGGTAGATCACATCTCGTATCTACGGGCAAAGTGCCTTCAAGCATTCTCCGGGTATGCGTGTACCGTGGTATTTGTGATCACGTCGTCTGACGTCCCGTTGGGTCGAGCTTACACAAACAAGTGTATACATAGTGGTGCTTAATTTCACACCTTTTGGTGCCGCGCGAGTACCTGTCATTTAAAATCATGTACTGATTTCAAATGAAATCACGTACTGATTTCGGATGACAAGTAACCACATGTCGGGAAAAGGGGAAGAAAAATGGCATCTTTTGGGAGATGCACTTTGTTAGATTCTCACCCTTTGGATGAAGTTCCATTAAATCTAAGTCATCCGATTTTCAAAACCAAATACCAACCATTTGTCATAACTTCAAAGGGAGAAATTTGGGCCATTGGGAGGAGGGAGAAAGATACCCTCCTCCCTTATTATATAGATTGGCTTTCCACATTCCTCTTGGAATGATTGGGAAGGAACTGGGCACCGGACACGTGTGAGATAGAGACCAACTTTCGATTACATCTATTAATTTGCACAAACGAATATGTTTTCATGTTCATGTCGCTTATAGTGATCCCGTGAAAGTAAAACTAGAATTAGATAAAGCATTAAAATTATATTATTGTGTTAAAGTTCAATGTGGGGTTACCTTGCAAAATCTCAAATATTTAAGTCTGTTTTTTTTTAGGAAACTCATAAATACATTCATTAATTGAACCACAACATTACATGAGAGATTTTATTCCTCTGAGAACTACATGAGAGTTACATAAGTAGTTCTGCACCCAAATTCGGATGCAAAGTGCCTCATGAAGGGAAAGGAATTGACAAGACACAAACTCAAACAAACGACCCTAAAGGTCGACAAACAGAGATCCTGAAGATCGAGAATTAAAAGACCCTAAAATCACCAAAAAATGAATTATATCTTTCATCGAATTTAATTGTTGTAACGTTAAGAGATGCATCGGGCGATCCATGTTAGAGAGAGAAAAACAATAAGAAGAGGAAGAATCCAATAAGAAGAGAGAATTGGCGATCTTGTTGATGATAATGACATTTCTTTAGAGTTAAGAGAGTGAGAGAAAACCTGTGAAAGATGGGTTTTGATTCAATAGTTTCTCTCTCTAAAACCTACACTCCAAGAACTTATTATAGATCTAAAAGATAACTTAAACTAAAAAGGGGAAAACCCGGAGGAGGGATCCCTCCTCCAGAAAACACCAAGATTTGTAAAAGTAGTTTTAGAGAGAGAGAGGAGAGATGAAACGGTTATTATTTTCATGAGTGTGATTAGGGGAGAAAACTTGTGAAAAACTATTTATGTCTGTTGCACCCAAGTTGGAGTCTGAATTGATTTTTTTTTCTTTGATATTAGGGAGTCCTAAATTAATTGTAACTATTTGGACTTAAACTTCTTTATGTAAAATTACGTCTACTAATTACACAATCGGTTAACATTTTTAGTAACACATGTCTCAAAAAAGTAATATTGCAGTGAGTTATCCATAAAAGAAAACTAAAAGCTTTTAAGAGTATTTTTTCTAAATAGATTTAAGAATGTCAAAATAAAAGTAGTTTTGTAATCTCAAAACCTTAAATAACATATGACAAATCTCATACCTCACAACATTACCCTTATTTTTAGAGAGTACTGATCCGAAAGTTAAAACTACAATGAAAAATACCAAATGTGGAAAAAAGTTTAATAACCGAATATAATGTTTATTTATCCGTGTTGCAGATATTATCCATATTATTAATGGTAAAATATAATTCTACATAATAAAATAGAAGGAAAAAGACTGAATGGGACAAACATCAATTTTTAATAAAGGATATTATCTAGCAGTCCTTCGAAATTTATAATATAGTCCTTCGTCAAATATGGGTAGCACAATCGACGTAGATTATTTTGAAATGCGAGATCGATGGCTCGGATTGCTTTGATATAATATAACAAAACATAGGTGAACTTTAATTTAACGGGCCAGATCATCTTCCTCCCAACCCGTCTTTTGTTCGACATGTGACTTCTTTCTCATCTTCCTCATCCCAAAACTCTAACGTGTATCTTTCCATCTTTATCTTCAACTTTGTTCAGTAAATATTTCAGTTACTAATTGTCTCATTAGTCCCCTCATTCGTATCATTGTTTCGACCTTCCAACAACATCCATAATGGGAATTTTGATTCGATCTTTAATATGTGGATCTCGAAGCATTTGTGTTGAGACTGACTATTCTTCTTATTCGTACAGTTTGTTTTACCTCTTCTTTTTAATTAACTAAAAGTATTTCGGGGACAATCTAATATTTATGTTTGAGTTTATACCTAGTTAATATATAATTAAGATTTTCCAACGATTCTATACAGATCTTCGCCGAGATGTAGAAGGTGGTTGAGAGATTTTTGTGAAATCAGCTGAGAAATTTAGTAAATGGGGGAAGATTGGAGAAGGTGGGAAGTTTGGAGTTCGTGGGTTGTAAGAGGTTAAAGTCGGACCCGGGAGATCGTGGGAGAATGGTTTGTTAAATAATCGGGATATTTTGATCCGTCAGATCCAAAATTTGAATGGACGGTCAGACTTATCCCCTGGATAACTGACTGAGCTGTTTTAATATAATAGAATATTGGTGACGCATATATAAAGAAAAAAGGATGGCGCCTATAAAATTTCCGAAGTGGTGACGTGAGGTCCATGATGACCGTCAGTAACACGCACGACGAAACCGCGTACAAGTATTAATTTAATTTAATTAATTAATAATCTCGTACGCCTCTCGTCACACACCACCACCACATCCCGTTGCCCGCGCTCAGAATTCTTCTTCTTCTTCATCTCTCTGATTTCAACTATCTTCCCCACCACCACCACCACCACCACCACCGAAATACACGAATCCACTCGATCTTCCTACTTTTTGTTCTAATCACGCGAAAAGATCTTTCAGCAACACAAAAGGGATTACAAATGCCGGTTAGTTTCTGATTTTATATATTTCTCTTTTTTTTTTTATTTTTTTTGTTCCATTCAATTTTCTATATAGGGTTTAGAAACTTGGGTTCTAATTTATTTATTGATTTCAGTAATTACTTATCCTTTTTTTTGTTATCTTGTTTGATTGAATCTATATTCTATAGGATTACAATGAATCGGATGATTCTAGATTTAGCCAAATGTATTATGCCATTGGCTTTTCTATCTCTCAAAATACATCTTTATGCAAGAAGATTATTTATTGTCCAAGAACATCAAGAATTTCATGATGCTTGCTTGAGACCTTCTGATTATATTATCAGATTTCTCATGTGGCCAGTCTTTAAATGAATTTCAGATACCCTTTCAGACATTTGTTTGTGCTGGCAGCCGAAAAACAGGAAAAGCAGACACTTTAACCTTTGAACTTTCATACATTCTGCTGACAAATGAGTTTTTTGAATTGTCAGTGTGTCTCGAACCTTTGACCTATAAAGTGGAAGACTAAATTTCTTACGACTCACTCCAACCAAGGGTTGTTGACGAAACATTTTGGTTTTTCTCTTTATGTATATATTTCGATATTAATAACGAAACATTTCGATGAAAAGTATGCTTTAATCTGAATTTGGAGGAGAAAAGAGTAAGAGAAGTTGAGAATGTTTTGGTTTAAAGTAAAAGTTTCAGAAAAACAACAAATAAAGTTGGAAACTACGAGTAAATAATGGAACTCTGAAATATACCCAGCTTAAACATAACTCCGATACATTTATGGAGCGACTTGACAACTTTGTAGTTAGGTAAGGGACTTATTTCCGTCTTGACTGAAGTTGAGCCGACTTCAGTGGATTACCCGTTCATTTCTGGCAGAGTACTCTGGCGAAACCCCTTGATGTGTTATTTTTTGTGTATTCTTAGTTACCCTTTAAACAAAATAACATATATGATTTTGCGTATTACAAAATGACTTCCTGTATTCAGACATACGCTTGAGTTTGCCACCCATAGAGGATGATCCATTTCCAATGAGGATTTTTTTCCTTCTTAAGTAGATCATCTTCATAATAAAACAAGATGATGTTTCCATCATCTGCATAATTTCTTTTACATATCTGCAAATTTTGTAACTATTACCACCCTATGTTAATTACCAAAATTATTTTTTCCAGACAAAAACAGTGGAAGTCAGCAATATCTCCTTACGTGCAACTGAGCAAGACATTAAGGAGTTCTTTTCTTTCTCTGGTGACATTGAATATGTTGAAATGCTAAGGTCAGTTTTGAAAACGGTTACGAACCTCATTATTTATTTTTTCTTCTTCTGCTTACTCTGTGTTTCAGTTCTATGTTCACCAAAGCTTTTTCTCTCATTTTACAGGGAGGATGAGCCATCTCAAGTTGCTTATGTTACCTTTAAAGATGTACAGGGAGCAGAGACTGCTCTTCTTCTTTCGGTATGTGCACTATTTCTTCTAATTTTGTTATGACATTCGTTATTTCTAACTTTCTCAGTGTAGTCTCTATTTGTCTTCTTTCATGAATGCCTGTAAGCATTTTTCTTTTGTAAATTGTACTAAATGTATTTCTTATTGGAAGATATGCATTTCTAGGCATCCTAATTCCAAACTAGACATATCTGTGACCATATTCTCTTCCTGTTGTAGGACTCTTAAATCAAACACCCAATTACCCTTTATGAATAAAAAGTATGTTCCCTGTGATGGTGTTTTGCTACAATTCTCATTCTCCTCGTTTGGCTGATTCCTTGGTCAAAATATAATCTACACGATTCTTACACCTCAGATATTTCTCTTTAACGTTTCGAAGAGATTTGGAAGTTATATTTGACAGTAATTGTTACATTATATTGGAGCATGGAGGTGTTTGTATGAGGTAGAAAATATAGGAATTCGTGATAAATCCTTCTAGATTTCGTCTTGTTTTTACTATGTAAACTGCCTAACTGCAAATGAGATTTTCGAGTGTCAAGTGCCTAGAGTTTATGCCTAGACATGTACTCTCTTTTGCTTTCAGAGGTTCATTGAATCAATATTTTTCCAGCAGCCCATTTATTAGTTATGTATTGTAGAACAAGTGCAAGTGTTACCTATCTCGGAAGTTGTCTCTAAATGAATGGAGTTCGATCACCCAGAATCCAAGTTTGTAAAGTTATATTGTTGTAAGCCTCCATATAATAGTCGAACTTATTCACTCCGCAAGGTTTAGTTGTTGCGCCTAAATGATTGAGGAGTTTCATGTATATGTTGTTTCAGAGATAATAATTGTTATCTTTGTCCTTCAGTTGTATTTTCTCTTGTTTTCTGCCGTTGGTCCTATGTTGTCAAAGACCCCTTTGCTGCTCCACCATGTCTCTATTAATATTCTTCACAGTTCACACCACTTTGTTATAGTTTAGCACCTTTCCGGATGACCACTTTGCAAGTAACTATTTTATTCTTTATATTGACCACAATGACCACGTTGCTCTTGAAATATTCGTAATGAACTCATTGTTGAAGTCTCTGTATGCTTTGTTTGCTAAATGAAAATAGAGATATTGGTTAACGGTTTTCTCTTTCTGCAACGTTTTTGTCCACCTGGTTATTCCCGTTCTTACAATATGCTATTTTACAGGGAGCAAGGGTGGTTGATCTTACCATCACCATAACCCCGGCTCTGGATTACCAGCTTCCACCATCTGCTGTATCTCCGCCTGAGGTAAGCTTACATACTGGTTATTTCAGTCTTCTTTACGCATGATAGTGAAAGCTAAAATAATTGTTTATCATTGTCCGATCTTGTTAGGAAAATAAAATTGGTGCTGCTGAATCTGTGGTTAAAAAAGCAGAAGATGTTGTAAGCAGTATGATAGCCAAGGGATTCATCCTAGGCAAAGGTGCTCTTAACAAAGCAAAGGAATTCGACGACAAACACCAATTCACAACGACTGCAACTTCTAAAGTTGTCGATCTCGACAAAAAGGTTGGACTAAGCGACAAGATAAGTATGACTACAACAGTAGTGAATGACAAAGTTAAGGAAATGGAGGAAAAGTACCAGGTTTATGAGAAAACCAAAATTGCCTTTTCTGCTGCGGAGCAAACAGTGAGTAATGCAGGTTCTGCTATAATGAAAAACCAGTTCGTTTCGACAGGGACTTCATGGGTAACTGGTGCTTTTACTAAAGTTGCTAATGCAGCCGGTGGAATAGGGCAAATGGCAAGAGAGAAAGCCGGTAGAGCAGAGGATGAGCAGAGAAGAACAATGGTGGAAGACTTTGCTAAGGTTCATCTTTCTGAGAGTCCTCGAGATGGACATTTTTCTGAGAGCCCCAAAAGTGAAGGAAAAGATGAGACTCCTTCTTCGAAGACCAACCCACCTGCTGAAGGTTTGATTCTTTGATTGCCTAATAATTGTTGTTGTGGAAGAGCTTTTTTTACTCAGTTCTGGATTATAAAGTCTGTTATTTTGAGGAAGTTGGGTAAATTTTGAATTAGGGTTTTTAAGTGTTGGTTTTATTGGCGGATATAAATCAGAGATGTTTGTTTGTTCTAATATGAATAAGTTGTTGGATATCTCTAAGGATTTGTAGAATACACATGCTGATGCTTTTTCCTTCTATGGGCCAATGCTGCTTGAATAATTGAAATCAATAATGAAGATGTTTTTTAAAACGATCGTTTTGATAATTTATAAAGGTGGTGTAAAAACTATTTATCACTCCTTCTGAACCATTTTGTTAGACTTTTGGGGAATTTAATTTATTGAGGGGAATTTATTTACGGATGACACTTCAAAATATTCGGTTAAATACGGACGTTTTAGAAAAGTGAGACAATTTTTTTGTGTCAAAATTTCAAAGAGAAGGATTTTGTCAAATTTTGCGAGATACAAAATTTTAAAGAGAATCGTGAGTTTTGTCAAATTACCTGAGGCAACAAAATTTCTTTTTCTTACTCATCTTTTGCTACCTCTTTGCACCTCTCTTCTCTCGATCTATGTCTTCTCTTCTAGAGTTTTCTCTATCTCTATAGAGTCTTGCCTCAGATATTTGTAGGGCTATCTCTTGGGGTTTATAGAGATCTCATTGTTGTTGTAAGTTAGAATTATTGCTACATAAAAGAGGAGTTCGGCTTACTTGAAGTTTTAGCTAACTAATTGGTGGTGATATTTGTGGTTCGAAATCATGCCTGAAGTAAACGAGTACAACTGGAGCTCTCAGACAAAGGATGTTGCAGGTTCTTATTCTAAGGAGTGATTTCATCCTCTTAAGGAAGCGCATAAGATATACGATTTTACAACCTCTAGTTGATTCATATTAGTTTTATGCATGTGATCATAAGTATTTAATGTTAGTTAGACATCTGAAATTTTGTTAATAGTATTAGACTAACACAAAACTCTACAAATACGACATAACTTTTTGATTTCGATCACAATCTAAAGACAAAACTACAGAAAAAAAAAATTGATCCAAAATAAACAGTCACAAAATCAAAGGGAACTGAAAAACTAAATCAAACAAACACAACCAAAGGGTTTTTGTAAACAAATCTATGAGAAAAAACCCTTTATCAACTCACATGGTTTACTTGAGTCAATTTATCTGGAAAACCGTTTTGGATAGGAGAGAGAGTATCCCGAGTGGTGCGATCAGTGGCGTGGCTGAGAATTCGGTGGAGTTAGATATTGTTTTTCTTTCTTCACATGAACATAAGTTGTGTATTTTTTGTTCCGAAAAATTTATTTAAGCAAGAACCACACGCATCGAAGTAAACTTATTCTATGAATGAAACAACAAGTATTACACTTCACAATTAGTCTTTAACCATACAAACTAACCTAAATCTATTGGAACAAAACAAAACTAGCCTAAATCTACTTGATTATCTATTTATTAATAGTTGTTGTTACTCCTTGTAGTTCGAGATAACAAAGAATTTGAGAAAATAAAGAAAAAAGAACGAAAAGGGAGAGTTTTGGACTTGTGACCTCAAGCTTATTTTACAAACTGTTTACCAGCTAAGCTACACATCTTTTTTTGAATCATCTTACATTGTCTAGCTATTAGACTCGGTTAGCAATTTAGGTGCCCCTAGACAAAGAAAAAATGGTGTAGTTTGAGGGGGCCCGGTGCGACCGCGCGGTCGCACCCCTCAAACACGCTCTTCGGTGCGATTTGTGTATGCTACCGGCCTCCACCATTTTGGGTGGTGAGTAACCGTTTTTAGATAGATTCTTGACATTTTCAAAACAGTTTTAAGAAGTTTCTGGCAAAGAAGAGAGAGAGAGATAGTGAGTGGTTACCAATAAGAATGAAGGGATTAATGAGGATTTGATGGGTTGGGTTAGAAATTTGGATTCAAAATTTCACAATTTTCAACACCAAATGCAAATTTCTTCGTTGGATTGATTTGTTTTCTGGGTTTGATCTAATGATGATTCCAGTTGACAACATCTATTAAATCAAGAGGATTACAACTTCTACGATCAAGAGACCAACATATTATTCCGTCAAGAACATATACTTGGTTCATCCTTCATATATAATTAGCATAATAAATTTTGTGACTTTTAAGGTCTTTTCATTCTCGATCTTGATGATCTTTTTATTTTACGACCTTTAGGGTCTTTTCATTTAGTTTGTCTCTTGTTATTCTTTTTCCTTCATGAGGCACTTTACGTTAGAAAGTTCTGTGTAGTACTTTTCTTACGTAGTTCTCATGTAGTTCTCAGAGGAATTAAAATTCTCAAACCATATAATGTTATGGATTGCTTTCTACTTATGAATGTAATTCTGGTTTTACTCAAAAAAAACTCACATGGTTTAATCTTTGTTTTCGTTATGCAGTAGTTTGATGATCAACCTGCGTTTACGTCTGGTAGAATAAGTAGAATGGAGGAAAGAGAAATATAGGTTCAACCGTGAGAAAACATGGCGAAAAAGGCCAATGTAGCATCATGTGAACAAATTCATTGGGCCTAAATTGCCACTGACATTTGGTCATAATATTTTGGTCTAAAAGGTCTTATGGATGTTTTGATGTTTTTTCCCTATTAAACCAAATTATTGTTTTTCCAAATTGATGTTCTTTTCAGTTAATATTCCTGTCCTATTTTATTTGATTTATAGGAAAATTTGATTTATCAAAGGGAAATTAAAGTTCTTTATTTCTCCGGTTACGCGCCTATTGTTAAATACACCAGTACAGAACTAATTGGAACCTTTTATCAGTATTGAACTAAAAAAATATTTTTGGAAATGACATCATACCACAAACGAACAAATGTTATGTAAGAAAAAAGAGTCACACCCAAACAAAATTGTAGGAAATAATTAATTACATAAATTTCAATAACAAACAATATTTTACTATTTGATTTGGTCAAGAGAAAGAGATCATTTTTGTCTATAGACGTTTAGATAGACAACCCCAACGAAAAGAAAACACACGCCCACCCATCCCGGAGTCTAGAACTCCTCTCAGATGGTATCCTTTTCCGTTTGAGAATACGAATAATAATGCAATCCTGCTTGCAAAACATTTAATAAAATAAAATTTGTGGTAATTGCACTCCGTTCCCTTAAGGTAGGAACATAAAAGAAGCCGATAAACTACAACCGGAATACAACTTACCAAATCTCAGCACAAAAAAACCTTGATTATTATTATTAAACTTAAGAGATTTTCAATCAACATAGATGAGAATAAAAAACCTAATTCAGTAATAATTGGTTGATTAGGTACAAATAGTCAGGCATACAGTAGGTCATACACACACTACTAGAAGAATAACAAGTTTGCTACGTAGTGCTATAGATCAGATGGTTCAGCAAGTTTTGCTACAGTAGGTTAAGACACCAAGTCGAAGATGAAACTACGATGGAATGATTAACTCTTGCTTTACAGACACCTGAAAAATACCATAGGTGGAAGAATAACCCTTTTATCCCCCTGCGAATAAGTTCAATCCTGTCTGTACACCATAGTTGGATATTCAGGATTCCACATGTTGTTCTTCACATAAGTTACAATTT
>BEHA01050439.1:706607-741811 GCA_002897215.1 Eschscholzia californica subsp. californica | reverse complement strand
CTCATTTCTGTCATGCAAACGGTTAAGTATACGCCACTTAGCTAGAGCATATGGGTCAGCTGGTCCATCTCGTGCGTGAACCTCCAGTCTTTTCAAGTCAGCCACTGTAAAAGATATGGAACCATTCACTCTTGTGTTCTTTTTGTAGTACATGATGAATTTGAGGATTGTTATGAACACGAGGAAAGGAGATATAATAGAAAGTAAATGTGCAAGATCGTTTTAGAATAAAGCCAGTTTCTAATAAGAAATCCAATTTAAATTGCACCACACATTAGAAGAATTAGTCAATTACGGGTGAAACTAGCATCAGGAAGCACGCGTGAAATGAACGTGCATTTCATTTTGTTAACCCAATAAGATTCAATGTACTACCTCAAAATTCAGCTGTTAAACTCAGACTCGGCTCGGGATAGGCCAGGGGCCGAGCCTGAGTCAGGGTGCAAGCCAAGTCGAGTCACTAGGCCGAGTCAGGTGTACGTGAAAAAAAAATACGTCCAGCTCTTGTTCTTTTTAAACTCACTCTCTCTAGAATCAATTTATCTCTTCATTTTCTTCTCAAAAATTGTAGTTAAAACCCTCTTAACTTTCACTACATATTTTCTAAAAGATCTTTCAGTATTTCCTTATTTCTAAATACTTTGAATATCTAATAACTATTGTTAGTAGTTGCTAAATATTTTAACGAGTAATTAATTACACATTTCCAAGTTTGTACCTGCCTTTTCATATCTCAGGAAGTCAAAAACAGTAACTGGATATCTTAAGCACCAATTAAAATTTTATTTCCTTAATACCCGTTAATTTCCGCATCAAATCAGAGTCTTCAGGGTCTAAAGTGCTAACCCTAAACTTGGGGACTCGGCCGAGCTTGGCTCGAGCTACCCCGAGTCTCGACTCTCGAGTTACTTAGCTGACTCAACCGAGTTTAACTGACGGATTTAGTACAAGATTTGGCTGCATCTTGAAACTTAAACCTCACAATCAGGTACTAATTCATAAACGTTTACATTCAATATATTACGCCACAAATTTGGACCAAGAAAAGCTTGCCCCGGTCACATTTTCCTTTTCTGGATACAGTAAGATTTGAACCTTCGTCTCTCCAGCGTAGAGTCACCACCCTATCCCTATCGAGGCGCATCAAGCACTTTCATACTAAAATTTCACCACGATCTTAGTTCATACAATATGGGTTTAAGTGAATGGATTTCATTAGAGATGGCAATTTTATGCCATCATGACATTATGATAAACACTTCTTGTTCACAACTAAACCAAATCAAGTTAAAATCGGATTAATGAAGAAGGCAATTAGTCCTAAACCACCATTTTTTAGCCGCTCTAAAAGATAGAAACAATTAAACACCACTGTCTCATACAACAAACAGAGCAAACTGATCTGACTTCTAAAAATAACAAAAGAAGTAAAAAACTTACTGAATCGATCGATTTGTTGCTTTGAAGACATAACATTTGGAGGTAAAAGACCACGAAGATCAAGACGATCTCTTTCCGTCATGGAAAAAGCAGTTCCCTGTTGTTTGAATTAAGATTAAATTACACCTAATAATTAAGACATCTAGAGAGAGAGAGAGAGAGAGAGAGAGAGAGAAAGAAAGAGATGAGTTTAGACCTTGTTGAACCAAGGATCATGGAGGATATCAATGCTACGTTTATGGATAATGGATGGACGAGAACCTTCGGTAGTGGTGAAAGATCTTCTGTTATTGATCATCATCGTTGTGGTTGGTGTCATTTGTTTTTGCTTTAATCGTTGTTCCATCTGTGATAGACATCTTAGCTTTGATGATGAGAATTTCCACATCTTTTTTCTCTCCAGAGAAATGGTAGAGAGAGAGAGAAACAAAGTTCTTCTCGGTCTGTGCTTTTACCGAGTGGATCTCTTCTTCTTTAGAGAGAGAAAGAGAGTGAAGAGAGGAGGGTATATGATTGAAGATTTATGAACACTATTACGCGTATTGCCGTATTCAGTAAATCATTTTGTTCTAGGGTCAATCGATCAAGTCAATGCTCCTTTCTTGAGTTTTCTTATGGACGTGGATGGGAAGATCTCTTTCGATCTGCGGTCATTCCCGGAGTGGGGGTCTAATTTTTGCTACTCTAATTATTTTTTTTATACTCGTAGATATTGACTTGAGTATCGAAGTGTCTTCACATATACTTCCCCCTCTCTCGAGTCTCGATTATAGAAACAAGAAGAATAAATCAGCCAAGAGTTACAAGGTCACTTCTCATGTTAATTCTCTAGAAGCAGGGGCATGGGAGAGGGGGTGCGACTGGTGCGGTCGCGCAGGGCCCCTCTCCATCTAAGGGCCCATTTTAATAATGTTAAAGCGTTTTTAAGTATAAAATTAGGACCGTTGGACAATATGCAAGAAAGTCCCAATAGCTTAGTTGGTCAGGCACATGTTTACGCTCCCACGAAGTCTAGTGTTTGAGTTCCCTCATTGACAACCTAAAATCATATTTTTCAGATGTTTTTATAGGATATGATACCTAAGGGCATCCATCAATATATAAAGCCCATATTATTACGTTATAACTGTTCTAAAGGCCTCTCTAATCTTTTTCTCTATTTGGTTATTTTATATTTTTATCTAACTTCATCTCTATGAGTCTATGTTTTTCATTTGCTATAAGAATATTTCTTTAATTTATATAATTGCATCTTTCAAATATTCAGTTAAATTGTGTTTTTAGACTTATTTACTTACATCAAATATAATATAAATGTTCTTGGACTTATTCACGTAAATATTTTTTCGATTCATACATCATATGAAGGGTCCCAGTTAAAAGTTCGCACTGGACCCCCAAAATCTCAGTCACGCCATTGTCTAGAAGACACTTTTCGGTATCATCACTTTGGCGCTAGAAGAAGGGGTGACACTTCAGCAAGTCACCAACATTTGTTATATATAGATGATAAAGAGAAGACTAACGGGTTCTGCTCGGTTAAGAGAAGAATAAAATGGGATGCACTCTTGGTGATGCAAACAACTCTCTTGAGGTTGCAGGAAGAGCTAGACCATATGAAAAATAGAGAGAAAAAGAAGGGAAACTCTTCAATCCCTTATGAAAATTTATTCGTCACGTTAAGTACTCCTCTTTATGTTCCCTTTTATCACTAAAGATGGGGAACTATATAAGATGGAGAAGCTTAGGCAGAAGGTAGAAGAAAATACCAGAAAGAATAGACATTATGAAAGACGTATGGAAATTGACAGGCTCTAGAAGAACAGATGAAAAAGTTTCGACAACTGCAAATAGAGAGGGTCGTAGAACACCGCTCCCTGTCGTAGAGGTGGAGTCTGAATAAGAAAGTGGAATTCCTTTCAACTCGCTAACGATAATATTTCGACATCACAAAAACATATGAAGATCATGATAAGGTCAAAAGAGATTCTTTCACTTTGACATTTTTGTGGAGGTTAGAAGGGCATACTTAGGGGCGGGATTGGACTAAAATATCAATGGACTTAGCGTGTAGGTTCGATTCAGGCAAGGCTGAAATTTTATAGTACAAGGTCCACCGCGGTACTAGCATGCAGCAGGCATGATGGGCTTAGGGTGGCCCGATTTCGGGTCATTCATCAAAAATTTGAAAAACAAAACAAGCAAACTCCGGAGATACAAAGTTAAAAATCTAAAATTATCATCATTGTAACATTAATCAGAGCTACAAAGTTATGGATCTAAAATGATCACCATCGTGCGTGTAATTTTTCTTTTTTACATATCTAAAAACCAAGCGCATTAACATTGGGTCAATTCCGTATCTGTCTCCAATATGTGACCAATTGTCTATTTTGGGCCTATAAGTGTCTAGCAGTTCGACTTGACTCCTGAGGCCCATATTTTTTTAAAAAGAAAATTAAAATTACACTTAGGGGTCAAAATGAAATTAATTCCAACCAAATTAGGGTTTCGGGAAAGGCCGGTGTTTCGGAGAAATAAAGAAATTTTTCGGGGTGTGAAGTTTTGGGTGGAAACAAAAAAAATTAGACTTTTTGTTTCCCTCAAACAACCAAATCCTTTTCATCTTCTTCTTCCTTTCACCTACCATCTCCGACGACTTCCACCATCTCTGACGACAATTTTTTTTTCTCCTCCACTCCATCTTTGGTTTCATCTGGAAACCAAACCAGACGAGCTCCAGCGAAGGGGCTCATCCCCTTCGTTCGGAGACAGAGAAAAGAAAGAGAGAGAAAGAGAAGAGAGCGAGAAAGAGAAGAGAGAGAAGAAAGAGAAAGAGAAAAAAAGGGAGATAGAGAAGATGATGAAGTTGTCGGCCGTCGCCGGCACCATCCGGCCGCCGACTTATAAGGTGCGTTTGGTTTGATATTTTTTGTTTTCCACCGTCTTCCCCGAAAATATTTCTGCTTTCCCCAAAGCGGTGGCTTTCGGGAAATCCCAACCAACTCTAAGATTTCGGGAAATCCCAAACCTTTGTGTATAGAGAGAGATACATATGTTGTTAGTGTTTTCGGTTGGGACGACAGTGATGGTGGTGGTGGTGGGAGGAGAAGAAGAAGAAGAAATTTTTTTTCTTTAAGTTTGAATGTCATCGAAAATAGTGGTTGGTCGGCGACATTTTGTTGGAAAAGATGGTGAGGTTGAGGGGGAGAGACGAATGCGAGGAGAGAAGTGAAGAAATTGATGAGGAAAGTAAAGACGAGGTGAACATGATGTTTTAAGAGTTTTTCTGGAATTAATTTCATTTAGCTCATTAGGGTATTTTTGGGTCCTGGAGGCCAAATCGAATTGTCGAACTCTTATGGAGACAAATACAGTCAGTTGGTCACAAATTGGAGACCAAAACAAAATTAACCCTTAAAAATTTAAGAAGATAATAGATCTAAGATTACATCGTTATCATCGCTTGATGAATGAAAGAAAAGTTTCAAACCCAGAATCACCATCATCGTAAGTATGGAATGCAACCGATGCAATGTCGATTCCTTGAGGAGATAAACACCTACTTCTATTGAAACATGAATAGATCTATAACTATAAAATGATCTCTTCAAAGATAGTTCTAAAGAGAGATAAAATTGTGTTGCTAAACCTACCATAAACCCCAAAACGAGGAATCAAGAAGACGGAAGAAGTGAAGAATCTGCGCCTTTATCTCTATCTCTCTTTAACCAAGGAGACAAAAACTGCTTCTCTGCCTCTCTCTCAACCCATTATATAATTAGATTTCTTGTGCAATGTGTGGGAGCCCAAGTCGACCCACTATCTATAGGCGGGTGGAGCGTGCACTATTGTGTCGTGCTTTAGGTTAACCGTTTTTCCATCGAACTCTGCGGTTTGGGTCCAGTTTCGGGCTTCCGAGCAGTATTCCCACCCTTAGACGCATCCACTGATTCAAACTATGAAAAAATTGACCAACCTAGTCTTGTTTCAAAAAAAATAAAATCAATTAACTTTTGTGGCTTAAAATTTACCTATAAGTGAATTGCTCAAAATTACATAAGTGAGATTGCACAATTCTTTCCCAATGTTGTTTGAGTATATTTTAGTGACCTGATCTGCAATCGAAAACCAAATTAAAAAAACAAAAATACTCTACTAATATTTTCTTTCTATTTAATGAAGACTAAATTGAAAAAATTGGACAAAATTGAAAAATTGGACAAAATTTTGCAAGTGGGAGATCCGAGATCGCAATGTGGACATCTGGACTTCAATCCATAGATAGAGAAAAAATTTGGTCAAAATTCGATCGTGCATGTCGTCCGATTCTATGACCTAATTTTTGGAGCATCCTAACATTTTATTGTCTCACTTATGACTTATCCTCATTGGGTCCCTAAATCCCTAACCATTTTACAATCCGGACCTGGTTATTACGAGCCTGCGCCCTAGCCCAGATCCCCACCCATCTGGTCTTCTCAATACTCGGTTTTGATTGAAAACCAGAGAAAGAAGATGGAGTCTTCAACTAGGGCAAATTTATCATCATCATCATCATCTTCACAAGAAACTGGATACCCAAGCGCTGCGAGAATATCTGATTCCGTATGCTATCCTCAGTATACTGCTTCTCTCAAATGTAACCTCATTCCCTCCTGTCTTTCTATGATTATATCTTAATGTTTATTTCTGAGATTATTCTAAAACCCTAAAAAAAATCGATTACTTATCATCTTTCAAACATATGAAATTACTATTCTTGTCTTATTTTCTTCCATTCTCAAACTAATTTGCTTAAAATCTTCTATTGATCAAATTAGTAATTTAGATCTTATCTTCATATATTACCCAGTGAGCACTTGGAAATGATCCTAGGGAGCCAAAGAAAAAAAAAAATAACATATAAATTGAACATCAAAGGAGGAGAAAGATCCCAAATCTTTCATACCCACTTACCCCAACTAAAACAATAGTTTGTTTATGGGTCTTGATTATCCACAATGAGTGTTGGTAATTTTCATACTTTGAAATGTATTGTTACTGAAAATATTATCAGTTGAACCCAAGTATGATTTTAGGCACAAGTGCACAACAATATGCATTGTTTCTCCTCAAACTTCTCCAGACATTTATGTTAGCTTGTTCGTTGTGGACATTCAACTCAAAGCCAGTTAGAAATGAGAGGAGAAGACCTAGGTATTATATACTTGGTTAGTTGGTTATGAGAGTACATTTGTCCATGTCGGACTATCCTCACACGCTCCCTCGCATGTGGCGTTCTTTCAGATTATTCTCACATGTCTTTGTGTTGTGTCTAGTGGAGCACATGTAGCCATTGATTCTATCACTTGCAAGTGTAGCTTTGGTACCATGTTAAGTTTGTGGACATCTGACTCGAAACCAATTGGCATTGAGTTGAGGACCTAGATATCGTATACTTGATTATGAGAGTACCCTTTGTCCATGTACGACTATTCTCACATTATCATATTGGTCTCTAATTGAAGTCGACTACGACTTGTCGAGGCAAAAGTCTCAAGTGGCACATGGATTGGTAATTTGTGTATATAAAGAAAAATCGGTTTGCATATTAAAGAACCGATAATGATTTTAAATATTACCAGATTGTCTTTGAAGTTAGAAGTGAGAAAGATCTGAAATGTTTATGTAGATTAAAAGAGAATCTTGCTCTTATATTGGATTTTAAAGATCAGATGTTTGCGTATAGGCAACTAAGAGTAGGAACCATCTAGGAAAAGATTATTGTATCATGAGAAAGCCTTTTTGGTTGTATCAGATTATTTGGATTTCCTTATGTTTCTTTCAGAATTCAAGCTATTATTAATTCCCAAACGTATTAACATCTTTGGTTTTTTTATGCTTAGGATCCCGTTCTAGCCGAGTTTGGGTTGACTTCTTTCCAGGAGTATGGATATGTTTTAAACTTTTAACTAAGATTAGCTCATAGAGTTGTCACTCTGGCTGTCTGAATAATAGATGTCCCAGTACCTGTGGACAATCTGTCAAAGCCTTGATGAAAATATCTATTGTCATTCGAATATCTGCTAGGAGTCTAGGAACTACATACTTTACATAGTTTTAGTTTTGATATAGATAAATAATTTACATATTCTACTTGTATTAATCAAATTCATATAAACCTAATAACGATATGGTTGGGCATTAAAATGGTTTTGGTGACTTTGGCTTGATATTTGACCTGGACCACCTGGTTCGTCCGTTAAAGATTACCACCTTAGTCTCATGTGGGTCGAACCGACTAGCGTAAAAAGTCACGTAGCAGAAAGAGGTATATGAATGTCTTGATCAATATGAATTTCATTACTTGCTTGCATTGTTATGTTACACAATAAATGGTTGCTAGGTGACTTCTAACCTGGTTCGCATGATTTATTCTGTCCTTTAGCTTTAAGATGTCATGCTTTAAGTCTTAGTTTTCTATCCTTTATGAGATTTTTTACAATGTACTTCTAAGTTCACATTCATGACTCTGCTTTGGAGAAGCAGTTATTTGTGAAAAAGTGTCCATCTTTTTAGCCAAGCAACTTGCAAACAAAATTATAGAGTATATGTTTCTATCCATAAAATATGCACTCCTTAAGTAGGCCTAAGGCGTTATCTGACTCGTCTCACTCAAATGGACCCAATATCAACCCAAATTAGTTAGTCATCCATACGAGTCAGACAAAAACAAACATTCTACAATCTGACATGAGTCGACCCACACCTTGACTCGGATTTCTGACCTGACATGGAAACTAAACAAACATTACCTCAAGTGTGAAGTTCCAAATTCCAAGGTTAAACCTCATAAGAAATCTTTCAAATCAACTCGAACGTTATTCATTTTATGTTCCATGCTTTTAAGTACTCTTGTTTTTTTTAAATGTTGTGGATCAATTTTGCAGGCTTAGAGGAATCAAAGTCGGATAAAAGCAAATGTCAAGAACAGTTTGATGCCTACAAGGAATGCAAGAAGAAAGAGGTATATCTTATCGTCAATTATGTGTTGCATATGACTTTTCATATATGAGTTAGACCTACAAATAATTTCACATTATATACCCTCTACATTTCTGTTCTCTTTTGACAGAGGGAAGCTAGACTGGAACGAAACAGTAAAAGATCGCTCTTCTCGTAGAACTCTTTTATTGCAAAAGAATCAATAGTGGTATATGAGATCTTCGACAAAATACGAATAAGAACCTGGGATCTCGCATACCTTTGGTGGTTGTTCCTGTTGTTTCAATCAGCTACCTTTGGAAGTTGATAAAATGATAGTTTTTAAGATCAAATTTGACTAGAAAATGAAGAACTCGATTTTTTTTTTTTTTTAAATATATTTGGAATAGAAATGCATGTAAAGTAGATACTTCAAGTTGAACTGAAATCACTCATTCCTCCCAAATGTTTGCTATTGTTCTGTGTAAGTTGGTTTGGAGCCGTTCCATTAAAAGTGACAGCATTGGCTTAATAATGGTGCTACAACTATAATGGTGTTTGTTTGTCTTAGGTGTTGTTTGTTTTTTATTTGTGTCTGAAACTGAATTGGCTGAATCTCAATTGTCTTAGTTATTTTGCTAGATGTTTGTGTTTTAAATTTGAATTATAAGGTATGAATTAAAGTATTGACATTTATAATCCTATTTGATCTTTTCGCAAAAAACCCTAAATTTTAGTTCTCATACTCCTCTCTTCTCTCAATAAAGAGAAAACGCAAACCCTAATGAACTCCTCTCTTTCTTCTTCTCTCTATAGTCTCTCTAATGGAAGATTGGGTGAGGGTCTCTTAGTTGCTCTCTCTCTCTCTCTAATGGAAGATTCGGCTTTTTTTGGTCCCTCTCTCTTTCTCAGCTGATCTCTTTCTCTCTGTTAGTCGCCTTCTTCCTCTCTCAGCCCATGTTTCTCTCAAACAGGAAAAGTTACCCTCGCCAGATTCAGCCAGAATTCGAATCCTCCAAATCTGACGAGGGTTCGACAAGATGGTCATCTTCAGATTCGACGAGGGTTTACCTATTTTCGTGGTGTGGTGGTCGTGTACTATAGGTGGTGCTCGCGGTGTGGTGGCGTTGTTGGTGGTGGTGGTGTGTGGTGGTTGTGTACTGTTGGTGGTGCTCGCTGTGTGTGGTTGTCTGTTGTTGGTGATGGTGGTTGTGTGTTGTTGGTGGGGGTGGGGGTGGTTGTCTACTATTGGTGTGGTCTCTTAAGCAACCTCCTGTCTTTGTGGTGGTGTGTTGGTGGTGGCGGTGGTTTGGTAGTGGTGGTAAAATATTTGGCTATGGAAAACTCTTTAATTTGTGGGGGCATAAGAGTCATTAAGCACATTTCAGATATTGAGCCTTTATTTCAGAATTGTTTTGGAGTATAGACAATGTGGACTATTTTTTAGCTCATTCAGACAATGACTAAATTCGATTAACTTTTCAGATTTGCCTTAATTAAAAAACAAACATCTAAAATCTAAATTAATAACCAATTCAGATTTCTAATCTGAAAAAAAAAAACAAATAACACCTTAACGTTTGAAGTGGAATCATTTGATTTAAAATTTATCCAGGTGACCAGGTATGACTCATTAAGAACTAATGTACAAGCCATTAAAAATCTAATTAGCTTGGACTTGACGTATTTGAATACCCCCTCTGTCTCATATTAAGATTCTCACTTTGGAACTCCAACTGTTTTTCACATATTTTGTTCTTCCATTTGTACCCTTGTTTATTGTTGAAAAACATCTTAAATGTTAGAGAGAGTTTTCACGTTTCTACCTCATTAAATGTGAATGTGATTTTATTGCAAGTACTAATTCCAACAAACTAAAATAGACTCATTTAAACCAAAACTTTGATTTGGATTTGGCTCCATTTTTAAAAAAATTGAATTTGAATTTGGCTCTACTACATCCAAAACAATATTGCAAACGAAGACTTTCATAACAAAAATAAATTTGAATTTGGCTCCACAATTTGAGTTTGTAGATTTGTTCAAACTAATTTTGATTCTACAAAACTTTGCTTCATTAGGCTTCATTAAATCAAAAGTTTGCTTTGGAATTAACTCTGTTAATAAAAATTGAATTTGGAATTTGGCTCCACTAGACCCAAACCAAATTTGAAAGTAGTAAGACTTTTGAAACAAAATTGAATTTAGATTGGCTTCATTATTTGAGTTCCAGATTGCTCAAAGTTAAATTTTGATTTCTCAAGTGAAATTTTAATTTTAATTCCTCAAATGTGGTTCCTAAATTTAAATTGCACACATTTTGAGAAAATAATTTTAGCACTATATATTCACCATTAGGGATCTTCATCTTCCAATATTTCTCTCTCTTCTAACATCAAGTAAAATGCACTAGAATAATTTTTCTTTTCTTTCACTACAAAAATTATATTATGAATTCTTCACGTCACTTCATTTCTGGTTCTAAAAGAAAGCTATCCAATCAAGAACGTCAAAATATTTTCGACCACCTTTCGAAAACAAGTGATAATAGAAAGCTACAATAAGGCACCATTAGTGATACGGCAAAATTATTTTCTCTAAGTACAAAAACAATACATCGGATTTGGAATCGTGCTCAAGAATGCATCGCTAATGGAGAAATTGTTAACGTATCCAATAGATTTTCTAATCATGTTGGTCCTCAAAAGAATCCAAATTGGTCGTAATAAGATTTTGGAAATTCCTGTACGACGTCGCACAGATATTCGGTCCATGGCAAGTGCTTTAAATATTTCAAAAGACACACTTCATAGACGGATAAAAGAAGGTATGGTTAGACCACATTCTAATGCTTTAAAACCATCTTTAACGAATGAAAACAAGAAAGCAAGACTTCATTTTGTTTCTCAATGCTTGATCAAGATAGTCTTACTAGCAATCCAATTTTTTAAAATATGTATAACTATGTTCATATTGATGAAAAATGGTTCTACATGACTAAAGAATCTCAAAAGTATTATCTTCTCCCAGATGAAGAAGATCCATATGGTACTTGTCAAAGTAAACGATTTATCGCAAAAGTTATGTCTATGGCTGTTGTTGCTAGACCAAGAATTGATTCTGCAAGTAATGAAGAATTTTCAGGAAAAATTGGGATTTTTTCCTTTACATGTAAAGTGCCGGCAAAGAGAAACAGTAAGAATTGCGTCACCGGTACTTTAGAGACGAAGCCTATAACATCCGTGAATAAAGATGTTATTCGATCTTACTTAATCGAAAAAGTTATGCCGAGAATTAAAGAAAAATGACCACTTGATCGTATCTCTGAAACTATTTATATTCAACAAGACAATGCAAAACCACATATTAGCCCAAATGATGTTGAGTTTCTTCAAGCCGTCTCTAACATTGGACTTGATATCCAATTGTGTTGACAACCACCAAATAGTCCTGATTTGAACGTGTTGGATCTTGGATTTTTTCGAGCAATTCAGTCACTACAATATCAAGAAACACCTAGAAGCATTGATGAATTGATTCATGCAGTTGAAAGTTCCTTCTTCAGTTTACCGACAAAAATTCTTAATCGTAATTTCCTAACAATGCAACAACGTATGATTGAGATAATGAAAGTGAATGGAGGCAATTATTATAAGATTCCACACATGAGTAAACATCAGTTAGAACATCATGGGAGTCTTCCTTCTCAACTCCAATGTGACCATACCCTAGTAGAAAATGTCGTAGGATTTTTGCAAGGGTTAGAGAATTGAAATTTTGTTACTTTTTTTGTTACTTAGGTTTAATATTTATGTAAGCAAGAATGAAAATATTCATGGAGTAAAACTAAATGGAGTATGTATGGGAAGGATTTAATTTTTATTGGAGAACACAAAAAAAAAAGTTTTAATTAATGTCTTTTTTGTAGTTGACTTGAATTTCATTACCTCTTTATTTGATTTCATTAATGTTGATTATAAATTTTTTATTATATCAAGATAAGGGCATTGTTGGAAAGTTGACGGATTTTATATGATAAAAAAAGAAATGAGACTCTTAATATGAGACATCTCTAAAGAGAAAGTGGGACTAATGAGACTCTTAATATGAGACATCTCTAAAGAGAAAGTGGGACTCTTAATATGAGACAGAGGAAGTATAACTTATCTAAATTTGACTAGTTTAAGTCTTGTCATGGAAATGGGTACAATGATAATTCAATTATTTCCTTACCACATGGAAGATATAATTTTACGGGGGGTTGAGTTTTAGGTCCAAAATCGCAGTGTCAATGGGTTTAGAGCTCAAAGATAATATTAAATAGAAAATAAATGCACTAGGAGTACTTTACATGTTTAACCTCTCTTTATTCTACTACTACCTTACCTATCCCAAGTTAAATAAAATTACCTAGATTAGAAGATACAATTGTCTTTTCAGTTTAATGAAAATAATTGCTCATTAAGAAGTTTCCATCTCTACAAAAAGTTGTATTTTCCTTTGAAGTGAATGTTTCCATAATCTTTTGACCTAAAGAAAATCTATTATAACTCTCGCTTCTTCAATTTACCGAGAGAACACCTAGAGAAATCGCAGAGAAAAATCATCCACGCTTTTTAGTCTTCACTGGGAGAAAACTTAGAAGAACATGATGCTCAATGGATTAAATTTCTCCTTTTACTATATTCTCATTTTTTTTCAACAATAGATTGTTGCACTGTGCATGGTATCGTTGTTCTTATTCTTAAAGTTAAGATATCAATCTTTTTTCGTTAAAAAATCCTTCAGATCTTGTCCCACTGTTTCTCTGAAACAATTGAGAAAGATTTTCGTATTTACTCCAATAATTGTCAATGAAACATATACTAAATTAGGATAATCCAACTTTTAGTGTTTTAGATTATAACGTTGAACGAGGCGAATTTGTAACAATGCAATTGCTCCCGAAATAACCTTCGCACATGAAATAGGTAAATAAATATGTAGATTTTGGTATTACCAAATCACAAACAACAATAATCCAATCGCAACTCATGACCAAATAACTTACGCTCATGTGTGGTAAAAGAATATCACTGAACCAACTAGGGGTGGGCTTTGATGAGACATGAAATTGTCCCATCTGAATCTCTTAACTCGGGTTAGTTAGTCCATTTCGAGCAGTTACTCTCATGAATTACTTGTTTCTCTTGTCCAGGTGTCTTCTATGGATTTGAGCGCGAAAAACGGTTAAGATCGGGAGATTGACACATTACGGGCATTTCGATAATTTGGCGCTAATGGTGCTCTGGTAGTTTGGTCTATTTTGATACTCGGATGAAACTATAGTTCAAGACGAACCCAACGGTGAAAACAGAGGTCAATTCGGAGCCCGGATGAAAAAGAAAGACAAAGTCAAAGTGTGAGTCAAAGTCTTTTGACCTAAGTGAAGCATAGACCAACCAAGGACACGTGGTGCGTAAGTGGAGGAGGATCTGACGGTATGCAAGGGGTCCGGGCTATCTTCGGTCATCATAGGTGGTACTTTGGGAAACCCACGAATCTTAGATTCAGTATAACTGGGTGTAGGGTTTTGCCATGTACCTGACAACAACTACCAGATCTAACGGTTAGTGTCCACCCTTGAGCACGTCACAAGCTCTTAAAATGACCGCGAAGCATACAATCATATTCAAGATTTCTCACAATTGGCGCCCAGATTTGAAATAAGATTCTTTCTCTCTCTCTCTCGTTTTCTTTAGGAAACTGTTATAACAGGTTTAGAAAGAGATAACCGAGAGAGTTGCAGATCAAATCAAAGAGAAAAGAGGGTGATATCTTATTCGGAGATAAAGATAAATCTGAATGGAAAGAAAAAGAGATCGAAGGAGAGTGAGATTTCAAAATCAAGGAGGACTCTATGGAGATTTTTAGTGAGAGAGAGAGAGAACTCGGTTAAAGGAAGATAACAACAGACTCGGAGTTGTTCGGATTTGGGAGAGAGATTGAAGGGTTTCTCGGGTCTATATAACAAAGGAGAAGCAGATTACATGAGTGATCTCAGCCGGGGGCTCATTCTCTTGGTAGCTCAACAAAACCGGAAAGTATTAGAGAGAGAGACCATTATCATCTTCATCATCTCATTCTTAACTAATATTCAATCGTTTTATTTTCTTTGTGAGAGAGAAATAGAGTGATTGTAGAGAGATATAGAGAGAAACAGAGAGAGAATGCAGAGAAAGAGAGAGATTGTAGAGAGAGAAATTACAGAGAGAAGTACAGAGAGAATATTATTCATTTAATCCATCATTTATTTTATCTTCTCAATTCTTCTTTTGTTATTATATTAGTGAGAGAGATAAAACAGAGCAGGAAAAAAGAGATAGAGAGATATTAAACAGTAGAAAGAGAAAGAGGAGTTTTGAGGAAGACGAGAAAACTGCTGAGAAAATAACTTTCCTATACTGAAAATATTTCCGAGAAGACGAGAAAATTATTTTCCTTAGGGGTGCGTTTGGCTGCCAGGCCGGAAATCAGCAAGAAAAGTTATGTTCTTCTTCCATTTTCTCTCTTACTTTTTGTATTTACTTTAATCTCGTATTATGATTAGCTGAACATCTCATCTAGGGCTAGGATGAAATTCATGATTGATCTTTTAGAGACACATTATTGTTATGAGTTATCGGTTTTAAACGAAAACATCTCTCGGAATTAAGATAGTTCATTATCTGAAACTCTGAGTTATAAAAACATAGAGTTAGTCGGTTAAATTCGTGTAGCTAACAGTGATTATTGGATGGATTCAAAAACCCTAGGCTTCTACCCCATTTGATTTCATTTTTATTAGTTGTTTTAGTATTTTATTTTTATCACCAAAAACAATTTCAAAACCAAAATCATGTTACTTCCAAGTCTTAGAATATGTTTCACTTAGTCCCTGCGGATCGACCCGGTCTTACCGGAATTATCACTTGACGCCCGTATACTTGCAGGTGGTGACCTATTTAAGGTAACCTTTTTAGGCCCATTGGGCTTCGCCCAAACCATAAGGCCTAAAGCATTTAAGATCATTTCTTATTTGAAATGTAGCATTTAAGCTATATATTGACAAAGGAAACCCAAGATAAGGAAGAAAGAAAGTGACATACCTCAAGGAAGGTAGACGATAAACATAGACTCTTCACGTTACGTAGTACTTCAAAAAATGTCATCACACGTTGAGTGTATAATTTTCTCTGTTGCACTAGGAGCTTGAAAAATTTGTCTGGACTTTCACCATATTTCTTTAGGGTTATTTTGCGAAAGGTTCGTACATAAGTACCGGGTTTTGCGAAAGGGGCATGACCGTTTATTATTTTGCAAAGGGGTCGTGGACTAGGATTGACCAGTTAAGCTTTAACACCGTTAAGCTTAACACCATTAAATTTTAACACCGTTAATTCTATCTACATTACATAAAAATTTATGGTTATATTTAAGTAAACTTTATACAATTTTGACACTAATTCACGGAAGTAACAAATTAAGACATTCACTATTATTTTTCTAGATTTCTTAGCTAAACTTGGGTAACTTTGAATTTCTTCTAAATTATTAGATCAAACAAAATGATCCCATTAAAATGGTTGATAAATTGGTCATTTTAGTGCACTAATGTTGTGCGACTACAATGCATTATAGTCACGTCCAGTCCAATCATCTAAAGGGTTAAACAAGTTCTATCAATCGACAACACCTCTTCATTATTCGGTGAAAATAAAAAATTAGAAGAAATAAAAAGGGAAGAAGATGAACTAAATAAGTTGTTTTCTTTTGAAACAAATGTGAGATTAGACAAGTTTTATCAATAGATTTTAGCCATCTATGTGGAGGAATAGCGTCC
Organism: Eschscholzia californica subsp. californica; assembly: GCA_002897215.1. NCBI lineage: Eukaryota > Viridiplantae > Streptophyta > Magnoliopsida > Ranunculales > Papaveraceae > Eschscholzia > Eschscholzia californica. The sequence goes on along the minus strand of BEHA01050439.1, from coordinate 725,544 downwards.
ATCGGATTTACTTGAGGTAACATCGTTACATCTACATAACAGCGTTAACTTTTCATATAATGTGAAGTTAAATATAACATTTATTTAACGGTCAATCCTAGTCCACGACCACCTTTTTACCTTTTACAATGACGGTCGAGTCTCACCAGCTAGCGCAATCTCAAAAGGACTCGAGGTAGGCTAAACTGGCATGTCTATGGCCAAGCCGACACATGTTGTTAGTTTGGGTCAGGCTAATCAGTCCTACCTACATAAGCGAAGGAGATTTAAATAAAAAAAAACTCGCCTTAATAGTCTCTTTCTCTCTCACTCTCTCTCCCTCTCTCTCTCGCATATACGAAGGAAATTTAAACCCAACAACTCGACTTAATAGTCAATCAACTCGCCTTAATAGTCAACCTCTCTGTCAATCCTACATCCTATAAATAGAGTATCTACTATTGCTGGAAGAAACTTGCACAGTTTCATTATAGGTTTCTTTAATGGGTCCTAATTATGAGAAAAGAACTACTCCCCTCTAACACCCCCATAACCTCTTGTTTGTAGATTCCCTTCATACGAACTTCGAAACAAAACTTTCTTCTGCTTACACTATCGCCTGTAGTAGAAATACCCCTCTGGCAAAAGAGTGTCACTCCTTCGCTTAAACCAAATGCAAGTGCTCATGATACGCTATTTTGTCTAGACGAAGATATGGGTCAGATTAACAAACTTCGTGATATCTTGATATGGTATGAGTTATGCTCATGGCTGAAGGTGAATCTCAAAAAGTCATATTTTTTACGAGGCTACTAAGGTAGGGGAAGGGAATAGAAACCATGAACTTTTGAGGGGTTTCGGTTGTCCGATGGGGAGTCTCTCTTCGACCTATCTGGGACTACCTCTAGGTCATAGGTACAAGGCGAAGTCTTTATGGGATCCGGTGATGGAGAGAGTGAGCAGAAAATTGGCATCTTGGAAAGGTCATGTGCTTTCTAGAGGTGGCAAGATTACCCTTCTGAAATCAGTAATTCAAGCTCTTCCCACGTACTACTTATCTCACTTCTCCATTCCTACGGGAGTGTTGAAGGAGATCGATTCGAAAATGTGCAATTTTCTCTGGAATGGCAAGTCGGAGTCCAAAAGACTTCACTGGGCTGCTTGGAGTTTGTTTAAGGTTCCCAGAATCAAAGGAGGATTGGGAGTAAAAAACCTAAAGCTCATGAACCAGGCTCTTCTAACCAAATGGCTTTGGAGATTCGACCAGGAGTCGGGTAAACTGTGGAAGGAAGTTATTGGAGAAAAATATGGGACTGATCCAGGCGTTTGGGCGCAAAAGGTCAAAAACTCGTCATACGGTTGTAGAGTTTGGAAAGGAATTCAAAGCAGCTTGCACAGATTCAAAAGCCTTACCAAGTGGAAATTGGGCAGTGGGCAGAAGATTAAGTTCTGGGAGGATGTTTGGATGGGAAATATGGCTGTAAAGGACCGGTTCCCCCTAATATTCTTAATAGCCCTGGAGAAGAAGGTGACAGTGAATAACATGTTTAATTCTGAGACAGGGATTTGGGAGATCAAAACCAGAAGAGGCCTAAATGACTGGAAGATAAATGCTTGAGCTGTTAGAGTCCCTTCAAGAGGTAAGGTTGGACAGTAGTCTAGACAGCAGGGTCTGGAGGCAAGAGGAGAACGAGAAGATGTCAGTTAAGCAGTGCTACACGTTGCTGGAGTCAGGTGACCAAATCATGCATCCAACACTAGTTAAAATTCTTAAGAGGAAGGGTATCCCTGCGAGAGTTGAATTTATGCTTTAGGCAACCTTTATCGATAGGATTCCCATGGTGGACACTCTCAAACGTAGGGGCTTCATGATCACCAATCGTTGCATCATGTGCAAGGAGGAAGAGGAAACAAGCAGTCACATGTTCCTTCATTGCAAGGTTGCGCAAGGCCTTTGGACGTACTTTCTCAAGTCCCGGGAAATTAATTGGTGCATGCTCTCCTCGGTGGCAGCCTTGTTCGAACAATGGGAGAGTTTACCAAAGCTAAGAGGCAAAAAGGAGATTTGGGACTTAATTCCCCCAGCTATAGTATGGAGCATTTGGAAGGACCGTAATAATAAGATCTTCATGGACGCAAATGCGAATTCTAGAATAGATGTGGATGATGTAAAAGCTGTAACTTTTGGTTGGGCAAGAAGTCTACCACCGTATAGCAACATCTTTTTCATAGATGTTGTTTGTAATTGAGAGGCATGGGTATCGTGAGATATCCATTGTCTCCCCCCTCCCCTTTCTTTTGTATAGTTTCTTCTCGTTTTAATATTGATTCAAAGTTTCAAAAAAAAATGCAAGTGCTCATTAACGAGGCCGACGCGTCGAATCTCGAGCACACAACAAGCTCGCCCTAATAGTGTTGGCTTGAAACTGGCCAACAAGGTCGACTATGCGGCCCAGCCACGACCTGTGCCTCGAGTAGCCTCACTCACTCTACACCACCTCCTTTTTGCAAATCCTCTATGCACGATAACATAATAGAAGAAAACTGTCTGAAATGTGACTAGCATGGGGTCAGACCTTTATTCAAATTTCACACCTGAAATGTGGGAAAAGAATACACCATCTAAGACATTCAAGGTCCAAGGCTGTTCCATCCCTTCCGACTAGATACTTCTTCGACACTATTACACCCACAAAATAACTCCATTGTTACTGTTATTACGTCCATCATCATCATTTAACTAAACACGAGAAAGGATAATATTCTTAATTATTCAAAGAGAAAGAAAATCATAGGAACTCTTGGTCTGAACCTAATATATTGTATAGGAAATGATACAATCGGATAATTGCAATCACTATAGGAAGATCATAAACAAGGTGAATAAGATGGGGAATATCAAGGAGAAGTCAAGAGGAGTACTAAAAACATAATGTTAACATTCAAAAGTAATTGTCAGTTTGTCACTAAATATCAAAAAGGGGATTAAAATTTCACTTACTAGAATAGGTACGAAGGAAAATGCTACCAGACGTCTTAGACTAGCATGATTTCGACGCCAGAAGAATTTCTTGGAAAAAGTAGCAGCTTCTCGATTAGTTTTCTTCTGGCGTGAAGTGATTGAGTCTTCGCAGAAACATAAAGCACTACCTTCTGCAAGCCCTTAGTGTTCTTCAATAAAACTTCAAGAAACATAAGCTCGTTGGGATGCCCTTCGAATTGTCGAATCTCAACAAACTTGAGGTGATAATGGATGCATTGAGAAATCACTTGTACTTCTTGGATTCCTTTTCTTACCTGGACAAAATCAGAAAATAGTTTATTTAAACGGCTCTGCTTTCTTTTCCTTTCCGTGTTCTTGATGTGCATTTTTAGGAGAAAGAACATAAACACACAGATCTTTCACCTTTTCAATTTCTATATGAAGCGATTCTACATTAGGAAATATCTTGAGAAAGTATGGTACTGCGTTAATATATTTTCTTGAAAGGCATCTTTGTAGCTTCAAACATCTAACTTTGCAAAATTGAATAGGATCACTTCCTCCTCCTAGTCTGGCAAGAGACCATGAGAGGACCTTAAAGACCAAATGAAAGAAGATACAAAACCAATAGAACAATAGTCAGAGCTATACTTAAAATGCAAAATATAAAAGATTGGCATCGTACAAAGAACTAGGTGCTCGAATAACTAAAGTGTTACTAACAATAATCATCACAATTCAAACACATAATTGTTTTGAACTCTACCCAAAACTAACTTAGAATGTAAAATGTGGATTGTTAGACTTATCCCAATCACTTTTCTTCGACGCAGAAATCCAAATTGAGATACAAACGTCGTCTAGTGGTGAGTGATAACAACTAAGTTCTATGAAATTGTAAAGAAAATGAATATACTTTACCTCAATTGATATAGACAAGAATGATCTACAACTTATAGATTCTGAACTTGCTAATGATCTACAACTTAAAGATTCTGAACTTCTTCTTTTCTAGTTCTTGGGTTGGACAAGTAACCTAAAAGAGTGAGATACCAACAAATCAACAGTCAATGAAAGTTGTGAGTTAAAAAGATCAAAAGAACATCAAATTTAATTAGCAATATCCTAAATTAATCAGCTTAGGTCTGAAAGTGGGGGCAGAGATAAAGGAGATACCTGATACCGAGGCTGGCAAGTCGTGGGTGTGATTGGTCGTAGAAAATCCACCAGAAAAGAAACAGATTGAGCATATTTTACATGAGATAAATGTGTTAACAAGAGAGAATATTGTGAGGCAAACCATCACAGTCTCATGTTTTGGGGATATAGGCCAATGATGCAATGATAATCACATTAGACAATCAAGTGCTCAGACATAAAAGCAGAAGTAACAAACGGATTTGATACAGCATAAAGCTACTGATTTCAACACTATTAACAGACAAGATCTTTAACTTTTTAGTTACAGAATGAACCAATAAGAGTTATAAAGAGTGCACACTAGCAATTACATTTAGAGTAACAACATACCGATAATCACCTAAGAAATTTTATACTAGCTTGATAGTTACACCTGAAGAACTTGGCGAAATAAGTAGCTCCTTGATAAATTTCATTAGCCTTCTCTTTGTACGAGATGATGAATCGTTGGCAGAAACATAAAGCACCAACTTCTCCAAGACCATTGCGTTTTTCAGCAAAATCCCTAGAAACATTAGCTGATCGAGACGACCTTCAAATCCTCTAACCTCAACAAACTTGAGGTGATGATGCACACATTCAAACATCGCCCCAACTTCTTGAATTTCTTTTTTCGCCGAATGAATCATTACCTAGATGAAACCAAAATAATTAATTAGAATGGCAGAGCTTTCTTTTTCTCTCTTTCTGATAAGCTATAAAACTATATATGCAACATCACTTTTTTTCTTCCGTAAATGCATCAAAATAGTGTATAATGCTTGTATGTTTGATGACTACCTTATCCCAATGTGGGTACTCTAGCTCTGGGTCTGAGAAACATACACGAGCAGCCTGATAATTATAACAAGAAAGTTAAAAGAAGATTTCAAATTTTGGCGTTTACTTTAGGAGAAGGGACATAAACATACAAATCTATCACCTTTTCAATTTCTAGATGAAGTGATTCCATGTCAGGAGAGACTTTGAAAAAGTACGTTACAACATTGAAATATCTTCTTGAAAGGCATGTTTGCAGCTTCAAATATCTGAGATTGCAAAATTTAGCGGTCTCACTTTCTATTAGGCCGACAAGTTTTGAGACAACCTGAGAGAGAAAAGAAGAAAAAAAAATAGATCAATTGACAAAAGATTATTCTTCAAATGCAAAAAGTATAAATTTAAAACCTCTCTGGTAAAAAATCATGATTCAAACTCGTAGTTAATGTTTAAGACGCATTTTTTCCGCCTCAAAGGGGTTTACTTTGACGATGTCAGACAATGCCTCAAGGCTCAAGGTGTAAAGCTTCAATTTCAGATATATTAGTGTAGTATTCTACAAATTAATAGTTTTTATTTTGTTAATAGTATATTTATTGATTTTGTATTTAGTACTATAGCAGAATAGATTTTCGATAGTAAAGTCGAAACTATTAATGCTTTTCACTAATTGTCACTTGTCACCTAAAAGGATAACGGGAGTTGTCACTTCACTTGTCACATTCTCACTCTACAGTCTCACTCTGTAATAAGAGAAACGAGAGTAAAGTGGCAAAAGTACGAGTGACTAACGTTGATGTGTACGCCCCCCTCTACTGCATAGAGGCATAAGTTCAAACACGGAACACCTGTATTTTGCCTCGAGGAGTGCGAAACCAAGCACGCCTCATGCACCTTTTAGAGTATTGTTTGTAGTACTATCGGGTCACCAATAAAAAATACCCAAACCAACTCATCCAAGCAACATAGAATGTAAGTATTGAATTTTTACGTACATCCTTATCACTATATTTATCTAATTGCACAAATCCTAATTGGACATATGTCTAGTGGACCTGGCAATTAATAATAAGCAAGTTTTACAAACTATATATACTTTTGAAGCTACTTGCGGAAGAAAGTTATACCTCAATTGACTTATCCAATAATGTTAGAGTTTCGACATTTTGAAGCCACCTTAGAAATGTGATCATTCGTTTCACATGATCGTCTTCTTCATACCAACTGATTCCAATTTCAGCCTTTACTAATGAGGAAAGGTTCTCTATAGAAAATGCAGACAAGATTCCTTGACAGCGAAACCATAAAACGTTTGGAGCATTTATTTTGATTTTATATCCATCTACAAAACTATTCTGAAAGTTATTACAATTTCTTATAACCAAATTCTTAAGACTTTTCGAAGAAATAGAATAACTATCTTCACCAAAATCGCTCCCAATTAAACTCAATGATTCCAAAACAGGGCAACTTGAAATGAAATTGTTCATATCATCACTTAGAATCCAAAAATTTTCAAGAACCAGAGTTTTAAGCTGAGGCAAATTCACTAAATCAGGTACCCTAAGATTATCAGGGGGATCATAAATTCCCATAAACTTCAACTCCAAAATGGTCAACGAATTCGAATTAAAGAGCGAGTCAGGCAAGATATGTGGATGACTATTATCTAAATGAACATGAATTTCTTTAACGTTCTTTTTCAGTGCAGCAAGGATCCATTGATCTACATAATCATTGAATTCACAGGAAAGACTGAAACTTTGAAGATTAGGGTTTTCATGGAGGATGAGTACCTTATCTATAAATTGTTGAAAACTTTCAGACATATTATCACCATGAAAGTTGGGAAAGGGGATAGATTTCCAAAAGTTTTTCCATGATTTAGACAAAATACAAGTTTGAACAACAAGTTTGGTATCAATGGAAGAGAATATGAGATGAAGAATACCTTGAGGTAAATCACTGAGTATATCAACCTTCTTCTTCATCTTCTACAATTTGAGATTTTGTGGACTTCTATTGAAATTGGAAGTTGAATTTTTAGGTTTTCAGTTGCAAGTTCATGTTCCCCCTTGGGGAACTTGTATATAGTGGTTGTTGGCCACTTTTTCCTGGTCAACAAACGGAAGTCTTAGTAATTATTACCATTCTGCAGCACAATTTTGCATTTTTAGTTAGGGAAATGCTAAATGTACCACAAGATTCTTGACAAAATGCCATTTCAACTATCCCGATCAAAGTCAAACTTTCAAAAGCTTTGATCAATTTTTGTCTATTTTTAGTGAAAAATAGTCATTAAGTCACAAATTTTGTCAAACATCTTGTACATGTAGCACTCTCGTTTTAGTTAGCTAATAGTGATCTTGTTGACCTTCTGTTGACTACTTTAGGATCGTTATGGTTAGTCTGTATTAACAAAAAGAACTAAGTTTCTCCATTACTCTTTGGTGCAATGGTTAGACACTCTCTGCTTTTAGGATCTGAGTTTCTTTGTCATCAAAATTCATCCGATATAATTTATGCAATAAATAAAGCAGAGGTAGAAATATATAAGATTTTCAGGTCCACTATTATATAAACCTATGGTTTTTAGGACCGAAGTCTTTTGGAGTCCAATCTCAACAGAAAAAAAAACTAAGTTTAGGAACATAGTTTTGGTGTTATCAGTGGAGATTATGGATGGTTGGAGAAGAGAATAATATAGTGCTTTCCTGAGTTATTGTTTAGTGTAACTTAAATCTATTAAATTTTAGATTTGAGGAACTAAGCGAGTGTATCAACCCTCATATTGACGAATAGATCTTCCAATTTTTTGCATCATAAAAAAAAAAAATTGAATGTGTACAATATTTTTTTTGATTCATTACACTCAAAATAAAAGTCTAACACATAAATGTCAAGCAACATCATGGATAAGGGTGGGAATTATACCCGACAACCCGATACCCGCCACGGACACTCGGCTCCGACAAGGCCCGTGGACGCCCGTGCCCGATGATGGGTAGTACCCGCCCAGCCCGAACGAATTTAGTGGGCGGGCTCGGGTGAAAAGGCCTACCCGACACCCCGCCCATGCCCGGGCCCGTTGGTTTCACCTGGTGGGCGCCTTTAACTACCCGCCTGTTTGGGTGCATTAATACACATCAACCAAGCCCAACATGGAGTTAATTTGTCGGAGATGACCTTGGCCTTTGGATGAGGGTTTACTAAGATATCCACATCCGTTAGATCTGAGGTTAATAACCTGAACCCTAAATTGAATTGAACTCTTATATATTTAGAAGGAAGTTGGGTTTCTCAACTTCCATCCTAGCTAGCCAATCTAACCCACTTTACTTTGAAAGTAATTTAAGTGGGCCAAAGTATGCCACAAGTGAGGCTTAGGTATAAGTTAGATAAGGGTTCCATATATAACTAAACCCCTAAAAACTTTTCCCATGGTGTGGCATTGTGGGACTAAAACATTTAAAGTGAAAAAGCTTTCAAATGCACCTAAGAATAGTCCCACACTACTCCTTCATAGTTGAGAAGTGTTAGGGAAACTCTTATAAATGGCCCTAGGTAGCTTTGCTCATTTCGAAGACTTAGTGTGTTCCTTGATATGCACAATGCTCAACAAATTTGAACGTTTTGTCACAATTAATCTTGGGTTGACCGAAGCCCGATATCCCGAAACCCGCAATGCCCGGTTAACTAAACGGGCATGGGCGGACTTTGAGCATTGGAATTTCCAAATTTACCCGCCCGATTCACCCTAATAGCCATTGGGGATATATGCCCGACCCACCCGACCCGAAGGAAGATTACCCGTGGGCGCCCATACCCGCCCGATTCCCACCCCTAATCATGGATCCTAAAGGAGATACAAGTGAACAGAGAGGGTCGCTATAGCAAACTGTAATGCCAAATAATATAAAAAAGTCTTCATTGCCAGGAGCCAAAGCCTACTTACCCTCGTTAATTTATTCACTGGACTGGCTAATAGCCAAGTTAATCAATAGTTTCGCATGCTCATTCATGGCTAGCATGAGCTAATAAGATTTATGACGTTGGAAATGCCTTCTACCTCGTCCCTGTCTGTAGAACCACCTTTTCTAGAGTGGTGTCAATAAGTTGGGTGAGCTTGCCCTATACCGAACAAGCTAGAGATGTTACAAATTAGTGCATCCTAGTACTAGTGACATGTCTCCTTTATTTTCTTTTGCTTCTTTGTTTATGTTTGAACTAGTCTTCAAGTCTTTGGTCAAATATGGAGATATTCCAGGAGCATTATCTAGTCAGTAAGTAGTTTACTAAGTCTTAGTTTAGTATATTTAGGAGAATGGTTTAGTCGATTGAGTTTATTCAGGAGGTAATTTAGAGTTTCTTATTACTATAAATAATAGGACTGTAACTCTGTTTTTATCATCATTAATAAAGTCTGAGTTTCTTCATACCTTGTTCCTATAAAAGCTTAGGATCTTTGATTTTTTACATGGTATCAGAGCTAAGGTGCTGAGAAGGTGTTTGGTTTTATTCCTAAGTCAACGTATTTGTTAATAGTTGTCTCAAAATGAATGGTGGAAATGGTTCTTCTCAAGGTGGTGTCGATAAGTTGGTCGGTAGCAACTACAACGATTGGAATTTGTGCATGGAAGCTTACTTACAAGGGCAAGATCTATGGGATCTTGTTTCTGATGTTGAAACGGTAATTCCAGAGGACACTCCGCATAATGTTGATGTACGGCGAAAGTGGAATATCAAGTGTGGAAAAGCTTTATTTGCTTTACGGACTTCAATTAGCATGGATTACATCGAGCATATCCGCGATCTGACTTCACCATAGCAAGTATGGGAGACACTTGAAAGGTTATTCACTCGAAAGAACACGATGAGGCTGCAGTTTCTAGAAAATGAACTTGCTGGAATGGTTCAAGGTAACCTTTCCATTCAAGAATACTTTCTGAAAATTAAAAATCTGTGTTCTGAAGTTTCTGAGTTGGACGTGGAGGAACCCATTAGTGAAGCACGTTTACGACAGTATCTTATTTGAGGTTTACGAAAAGAGTTTATGCCATTTATCTCTTCGGTTCAAGGGTGGGCAAATCAACCATCGATCATTGAGTTGGAAAATCTTCTCTCAAATCAGGAAGCTTTGATTAAACAAATGTCCAGCAAACCTAATACTAAAGTGGATGACGTTCTTTACACTAAAGATCAAGGGAGAGGTAGGTTTCATTCCAAACAAGTCTCAGGTGATGAAAACAAGTTTGAAAGTGGTAGAAGAGACAATGTTGTTACTTGTTATAGATGTGGGAAGGCAGGTCACATCAAGCGTTATTGTTGAGTAAAAGTGACATGTTCTAGATGTGGAAAACCAGGCCATATCAAGAAAAATTGTAAGGTAAAACTTGTCGGTGAAGAAGTAAATATTGTTCATGAAACTAAAGATAGCGATGAACCGAAGTGGGAACAATGTTTCTCTATTGAGGTTATAGAGAAATCAGATAGTGTGGCCTCTCTCGAGCAGTTGACAGAAACTACAAATCTTAATGGCCCCACCGATTATGAGAAGGAATGGATTTTCGATTCAGGTTGTTCACATCATGCAACCGGAGATGTCACCTTACTTTCTGATGTTCGTCCACATGAAGGGAAGCGAGTCATTGTAACAGCCGATGACTCTTTACATCCGGTAAGAAAAGAAGGTAATTTTAATTTCCATGCAAATGATGATAGCTTGAATGAGAAAGGTATATCTTTAGAAGATGTGTATCATGTTCCTGGCCTAAAGAAAAATCTTGCGTCGGTTTCTCAAATAGTTGATACAGGGAAGTATGTTTTATTTGGTCCTGATAGTGTTCAAATACTTCGTAATTTCAAGTATGTTGTTGCTGATGTTCTTCTTTCTGGGAAAATGAAGAATTCTTTATATATTTTATCTACAAGCGAAGCATATATTCGTAAGACAAGTCAGAATACTAGTCCTCTAGTGTGGCATGCTCGGTTAGGCCACATCGATTTCCAACTATTGCAACATATTTCTACAAAGAATTTACTTGATGGTATACCTCTCTTTAAAGGTTTAAATACAAATGTGGTATGTAGTGGTTGCCAATACGGTAAATCTCACCGACTTCCTTTTCAGAAATCGATGAGTCGAGCTTCCAGTAAGTTTCAGTTAGCCCATTCAGATTTGATAGGACCTTACAAAACTCCTAGCTACAGTGGTCTTCAATATGCTGTGATTATGGTTGATGATTTCTCTCGTTACACATGGATTTATATTCTAAAGCACAAAAGTGAAGCTCTTTCTAAATTTATCCAATTCAAAACAAATATCAAGAAAGAATTTGGCTATAACATAAAGTGTCTACGGTCTGACAATGGGGGAGAATATATGTCTGATGACTTCTCTACTTATTGCGAGGAACGTGACATTTAACGACAAATGACATGTCCAAATACGCCTCAACAAAATGGCGTGGCAGAACGAAAATTGGCACATCTTGGTGCAGTATGTTTGTCATGGTTGCATGACAAGAATCTTCCTAGGGAACTATGGGCAGAATCTATTCAATGTGCTTGTCATGTTATAAATCGGTTGCCCTCGTGGCCAGGTAAGGACGTATCCCCTTTTGAAGCACTTTATAACATTAGGCCAAATGTAAATTACTTTAGAGTATTTGGTTCAGTTTGTTATGTTCATATTCCTAAAGGTAATCGAACTAAACTTGATCCTAAGGCTAGAAAATGCATTTTTGTTGGATATGACCTTCAAAGAAAGGGTTGGCTATGTATGAATCCTGAAACAAAGCAATATATTACCTCTAGGGATGTGATATTCGATGAAGTGTTAAGTTATTTTCCTGTTTCTGATGTGGGGAACAATACTACCTCTCTTGAGTCATTTTCTAATGATACCACTTATACACAAAGAGGAAGTAGTAGTCCATCAAGAAGAGTACATAATCAGCAAGATACACCTATTACTTCTACAGAAGAAGGGGTAGCAGTTCATCACAAGGAGTACATGAACAACAAGATACAACTATTAGTCGAAGACCAACCAGAGAACGAAGGCAACCTGATTATTTGGCTGATTATGAGGTTCACTTGAACTCCTCTACTGTGACCTCTTGTTTCTTGATGGGATTGACATGTAATGATGAACCTTTATGTTATAAAGAAGCTCAAAAATCTGCAGAAGCAAATGAATGGACAGCTGCTATGCAGGAAGAAATTAAAGCTTTACACAAAAATGATACATGGGGATTAATACCCAAACCAAAAGATGTGGAGTTAATAACTTGTAAATGGGTGTACAAGTTAAAGAAGAAGGTAGATGGAACGATTGATAGGTATAAAGCTCGCCTCATTGCACGTGGATTTTCTCAGCAATATGGGTTGGATTATGAAGAAACCTTCAGCCCGGTTGCTAAGATGGTGACAGTACGAACTCTTATTTCATTGGCAGCATGCAATAGATGGAAAATGTGGCAGCTTGATGTAAAGAATGCTTCTTATATGGCGAGCTTGATCGTGATATCTTTATGGAGCAGCCACAGGGATTTATTTCACAAGAGTTTCCAGCTCACGTATGCCGACTTAAGAAGGCATTGTATGACCTTAAGCAAGCTCCACGAGCCTGGTATGGTCAAATCTCACAACATCTATCTTTTTGTGGTTTTATTTTTTCAAACTCAGATCCTAGTTTATTCGTCAAGGTCACCTCATCTATGTGCACTTTACTTCTTTTATATGTTGGTAATATGATTATCACGGGAAATGATAATGCTGAAATTTCACGTCTTCGTGATGAGTTATCTATTCGTTTCGAAATGAAGAATCTAGGCGAGGCCCAATCTTTCCTTGACCTAGAAATTGTCAAAACAGATGGATATTTTGTATCTCAAGAGTTGTATGCCACCAATTTGTTGAATCGTTTTGGTATGGGAGACGCAATACCAACATCCACACCGATGGAACCATAACTCAAGCTACAGAAAATTGAAGGAGAGCCACTAGATGACGCAACAAAGTATCGTCAGATTGTAGGTAGCTTGTTTTACCTAACTATCACAGGACCTAACTTAGTATATTCTGTTGGAGTTGTATTTCAATTTATGGAGAATCCTTATGTTGGTCACTTGATAGCAGCAAAGCGAATACTTTGTTATGTAAAAGGCACATTGCAGTTTGGTCTCCTCTATAAACCAAATTTATCGTTCTCTTTACATGGTTATGTAGATGCTAGTTGGGTTGGAGACGTCATAGATCGACGCTCAACTACAGGGTACTGTTTTGGTATTGGCTCTGCTGTAGTCTCTTGGTGCAGAAGAAGCAACAAACTGTAGCACTTTCAAGCACAGAAGCTGGATACATAGCAGCAACTATGGGCACTCAGGAATGTAAAATACAATAACTAGAAGCGATGTTTACATCCTATTCCTTATTGCCCTCTGTCAACTCCAAAAACCCAGAGGTCATAGGTTCGATTAACTGTGGTGATGAAAGTTGAAATGGATTTTCATGCCACTGGAATGGCCTTGAGTGTCTGTATATGGCCTTTAGTGTCCAAAATGTCTTTGACGATGGCAGTTATTGGGTTTATTCAATTCATGTATTTATTTATGATGTATCCACACCATATTGAATGTAATGATTCATGGAGTCCTTAGACCATCTCCAATGCAAAACTCAAAAGATACTCCTTTAGTCTTGTATGTTATCTTAACTGAGATCCTCGTTTTATGTGGTAAAATAGAGATCTTTGAAGTTGTGTGTATCTAATGCAAATCTCTAAAGTTGTTTTGTTTACTTTTCTGTCGTGATAAATTTTGTAAAGAAATATTTAGTTATTTTGAATACAACGACTTGATTTTTATTAGTTGAAATTAAAAACATGATGAGTTGGACAATTAAAGACATCTCAAATGAATCTATAAATAGAATGTTCTCTTGAGTATTTCTATTTAACTACCCCACGACATCTTAGATATCTAAATTGGATTTTGCATTGGGAAAAAGTTTTAAAGAAAGATTTTACGTATTAGTAAAAGTTTTTTAAGGTTAGATTGGAGATCTTCTTCGAGTATCTATGAAGTGTTTAAAATGATTGGGGAATTTGTGTCAATATCATCTTAGCCCGTCAACACTTGATTGCCCAAGTGGTCGATAGTGTTGACATAAACTCCAAAATCATGGAAGTCTCAGGTTCGATTCTCAGAGAAGGTGGAATCCATGGTTATTAAATTTGGTTGTTAAAAGTATATATAACAATAAATTTGTCGAGCTTTGGGCTCTATGTTGTTATGTGCTTTAGGCCCCTTTACTATTGGTTTAAATGAGGCGGTTATCACGTTTATCACATCGTGATGATGTACCAATGTCTTGCAATGACTAATGTAAATCTTATCAATTTTTCAAAAAATAAACAAAATAAAAACACTATAGCCTCCTTGTTCAACTTTTTTTTTCGTCCACCACCCTTTAGTGCAGTAGTTGGACACCCCCTCTTACATGAAGTCGTGGGAGTAGCTTCTTGGTGGAAACAGTTTGCCACCAAATTTATCTCATGTAATTTAGGTAATAAATATAGGCCGCGGCTTTGGAGAATAAAAAAAATTCTCTGGGGAATAAATTCTCTCGGGAATCCATATTTTTATTTACATTCTCGGGGAATATTATTTTTTAACCCAAAAATTAACTTGATCAAACATTGGCCCCTAATATTCATGTTCTCTATCTAAAAAATTAACTTGATTACATTACTCCGTCGAACAGAATACTCGGCGATTTTGTAACTAGATTTCCAATCGAAGGGCGGTTTATAACAATAATAATCTAGAGTGATTAAACAACACCAAGCGCAGGATAAAGAAAAAGTGAAATTAATGGAAATAAAGTGAAGGAATTGAGTGAAGAATAAGAATGTGTAGTAGGTTAGAAGGGTGAAGATTAAAAGAGTAGCAAATGAGATTTGAAGGAGTTGAACTTTACTCAGAGATTCCATGGATTACAGTTTGTCGTTGCAGGTTTTCAGAAGGAAAAATGAGAGATGGATAGGTGGAATTTTTGTTCATTGATGTTGTAGTAGTAACAGGTTAGTGTTATAATTATATTTATGAAGAATTTTTAGAGAGAGAAAGAGAATGTTGATTTTTTTTTTTAATATAATGAATCACCTTTCAAGTCATCAAATAAGGAAAACCTAACGAAACTTTATATGAGATGTATCAAATAACAGAAGACATCACCAATATAGAACGAAAAAAATTCACACGAAAAGGTGATTTGAAGTTGTGTATAAAGATTTATCTGATAATCATGGTGATCATAAACTGTCCAAAGGGTTTAAGCCCCAATATTGTTCGAACAATCCACCAACAATCCACCACTGGTGAATTCCATGGGCCTGTTTGAAATCATTAGATGGGCTTGAATTAACAGTCAGATTGGCTGAAGGAAGGAGATGAAGTGGTTCCGATTCCCTTCCAGCTGAAGGAAAGAGAATGTTGATGTACTCTTTAATGGAGGGGCCACTCCCTAGAGAAGGATACTTGAGAGGGTAGTTCATGCATGCTGTTTGCTTTTTAGAGAGAGAGATGAATAGTAGGTCTTCTTTCGTTAATGGTGGGTATAAGGTTTACTAATAATAAACGCAGATGGAATTTTCTTTAGATAGAGAGAAAACGAGGAAGAGAGAGAGAGAGAGAGAACACGAGAACGAGAGAGAGACGAAGTGAGAAGATGGAGATTAGGGGCAATGTTTGATCAAGTCAATTTTTGAATTAAAACAAGAACATACTTCTAAATCAATTTGTTATCAACTAACTTTTTATTCCCCGAAGATTTTTCTTTATTCCCCAAAGCCGCGGCCTAAATATAATAAATCATGTAATTAAATTGTCAAATTTTTTAGACCTCTTTCATTAATAATCGTGTTTATCACATATTCATGATGTATCAATGCTTTGTAACAACAACGTAGTCGATCTCCCAAAAAAAAAAAAAAAAATTTTTTTTCCTGTAACATTTTATTTTCTTTACTTGCTAATCTAGCTCCTTGGATAATCTCGAGGCCAAAAAAACAAACAGGGAAAGAGAAGTCTTGTTTTCTTCTCTTTTTATCAGAAAATATCGTCTTCTTCTCCCTTAACAATATATTCGATTTTTCCTCAACTCATTTATCTTCCTAATCAGATCAAAAACTAGGTTTTATCATTCGCTGTTATTCATATCCCGTCTCTGAAAACACAGTTCGATTTTGTTCATCATTTATCATGTTAGGAGATTAAATTATAGAAAGAGAGAAAGAGGGGAATAAGAAGCTAGATAAAAATGTATAGAGATAGAGGTGGTGGAGGAGGAGGAGGATCGAAATCTGAGATTGGTATTTTGGATCGTAAGAGGATTAATGATGCCCTAGATAAGCAACTTCAGAAATCATCACCATCAACTTCTAAGGGATTGAATACCAGCAAAGATAGATTAACTATACCTTCTACCTCATCTGGAAAACAACAACCGCCACCTGATCACCGGGATACTCGTTCAGCTTCTCTTTCCAAAAATCAGGGTTCCGATGGTAAGTTCATTTTAATTCTCGTTTTACACTAGAAATTTTACTTTTTTTATGTCATTGTTAATTAAATTTTTAGGGTTTTCATTTGCTTGGTTAGGGTTATCAGTTGAAATCATGTTTGTATTATTTTGATTTTCGTTTTCTGGACATGAATGCGTTTTTTCTATCGATTTGTTTTTATTAATGGGTTAGGGTGATGAATAAGGACCTCACAGCCAGTTTCTGTTGAAGGGGTAAGCTGGGTGTTAATTTAAACTGTTCTTTTAGTCCAAGGAACTGATGGTTGATTGATCTCTTTGTTGATAAATTCTTCTTTCAGTCCTTTATGAAGCATTTAGGTTCCTTTGTTAGGTTGGTAGCATGAAAGATCAGCATTGCTTGCTATTTACTTATTTAGTGCGATGAACTGGTGGAAGCGAGGCTAAGCTCTAGGCTAGTAGTGTAACTTTGTAAATCCTCAACTCCATTGTTCTGAAACCACGAGATGAACTACCAGAACCAAAGGGTCGACGAGAGCTTTAGGGGTTTTTAAAGAGAACTTAAAATTACTTTATTGGAAAATCACCATGTCGTTTCCATCTTGTTCTACTTTTGAATCCTAGCCTAGGAATTTGTGTTTTGTGGAATCTCGGTCTCAATTGTTTTAAGCTCTAGGCTAGTAGTGTAACTTTGTAAATCCTCAACTCCATTGTTCTGAAACCACGAGATGAACTACCAGAACCAAAGGGTCGACGAGAGCTTTAGGGGTTTTTAAAGAGAACTTAAAATTACTTTATTGGAAAATCACCATGTCGTTTCCATCTTGTTCTACTTTTGAATCCTAGCCTAGGAATTTGTGTTTTGTGGAATCTCGGTCTCAATTGTTTTAACTCTCCAAGTACGGTCTTGTTATTATTGGGAGAATTACAATGTTCATTGCGAATTTACATGTTGCAACCCGCAGTTGGCTTCATTATAATATCTTAGAGATGTATCCCTGGTGTCTTACTTCACTCTGGAATCTGGATCGAGACACCTAAAAAATTTCTCTCTTTGTCTGGACAAATGATGGGTTATCCGTTATCTGTCCTCCGTATGATGCAACTCACTGCTGTAATTGTACATGCTTTCAGTTTGCAGACTCCGTTTCCCATTTGTTAAATGTAGTGTTGTTGTAACTTGTAAGTCCTATGAGACTGAATGGATATCTCGACTTCTCGAGATTCCTATTTTACAAGAAGATAGCTGTGAGTGTTTTTTGGTCGGCCTAGTAGATCCTTAGATTTTTTTTTTATTGTATCATTGTTTGACGAGTCCTTTTTTCTTAAGCAAGATTCCTAAGGGATGAATTGTTTAGAGTTTCAATGGTCCAAGTTGTTCCAGGTAGTCTATTCTGAGTTTTAGTGCAGTTACATACTTACATGCGTTTAGTTGCAATCTACTTGATGTTTCTAGGCCGTACATATAATTGCTTAAAGTTTCCACAATATTCTACATCACAATACAGGGTCAACCATTTTTTACATGCTTGGAACATTGTCATCTCTAATCTAGCTGTGATGCTGAGGGATTCTTTGGCATCAATCCATGGGAACAATACTTTTGTTCAATTGGTCACATAATGAATTCTATTTTATCACAGTTGAAAATGACTGCATTGATGACTTAGTTAAGGTTAATGTTGTGATTTGCAGAAGAATCTGAAACAGACAGTGAAGAGTCAGATGTTAGTGGATCTGATGGGGAAGACACATCTTGGATATCATGGTTTTGCAATTTGAGGGGAAATGAGTTTTTCTGTGAAGTTGATGACGAGTATATTCAGGATGACTTTAATCTTTGTGGTTTAAGCAGCCAAGTTCCGTATTATGATTATGCACTTGACCTAATCCTGGATGTTGAATCTTCTCATGGTATCAATTTTCTTTGCTCTCTGGCCTTTTGTTTGTTTCTCTTATAGGCTTATAGCTGCATCAAACATGATATTTGTTGAACTTCTTGCAGACTTTTATGTTATGGCTGTTGATTTACTGGTTTATATATATCCATACATAACCTTTGTTAGTTTTTTTTGTTGACAGAACCTTTGTTAGTTTAGTATTTAAATTCTTAAACTTTTAATTGCACAGTTTTTTATGATGTAGGAATAAAACCATTTGCAAACCTAACTTTATTTTTGTCAACTAAAACAATCATGTCTATATGCTCTTTCGAATATTAAATGTTTAAACTTTAAGCATACCAAATTTATTGATTATCCCGTAATTCTATTTTACAGTTTCATACTCAATCAAGTATGTCATATGTGCGCTTCTGTTACTGAGTCACCTTTAGCAAGCATTTAGAGAATATTAACACGGCAAAAGCCACTAAAATAGATTGTCCATGTTGTATAGATTTTACCTAATTTACGCGTAGTTGTAACAGAATCGAAAAAACTAGGCTTTTATAGATTTAACTTCTGTGGA
>BEHA01050439.1:682898-700335 GCA_002897215.1 Eschscholzia californica subsp. californica | reverse complement strand
TGGTTGTGACTTACTCCACCTAATTGTATTAAGGATGTTATCCAAAAAGATAATCACCTGATGCTGAATTCTATTGAATGAATAAAATGCGAAAGTCAATTTCATCATAAAAAAAATACGAGGAACAATGATGTGATGATTTTCACTCGTAGAAACAATGTGGTGATGATTTTCACATACAAAGATATTGGGGTTAAGTTTATATAGCTAAATGGAAATCCTTTTCCACTGCCTTACCGCCCCTTTTTAATTCCGAAAACACATGAATATCATTTACATTAATAACCACCCTAATAAGGCCAGAGCAAACAACAATTGACCGTGTTGCCAATAATAGGTCTAAAAGTTACATTAGGAGAGGCTAACAAGTTACCAAGTTGAATTAGTGCAACTTTTTGTACCTCGTGACACATTGCAATTTGTTCCGTACAAAATGTTGTACAATGTACGATACATTTTTCGATGTATAGCATACTATGTACATTTGGCATATTTTGTAGTGTATGATACATTTTGCGAAATATAGCATGAGGAGCACTCGCGTACCCTTTCTTGGTTGTTTAAGCTAAGATTGAAGTTGCTTTAAGTAGTATGATTTTGGGATACACTTGTGAGGTATAGTTGCGGCTTTCAACTACAGTGGAGTAGGCTTTGCAGTTTCCTAGATTGAAGTAGCCTTCCGTTACCCTACTTTACGAAAGGAAGTCACTATCAAAGAGCTCGCCCTACTGAAGTACCAAAGGTGTGCTCCGCCTAGTATGTAAATTTGGCATTGTGCAATATGTGCACCTCACATCAAAAGAACCTTTTTAGACAGATGGATATCCCTTTTTTGCCTCCTTAATTGACTTTTGGCCATCTAAATTCCATTTTGCATGTGCTTCCGACTTATGATTACACTTCGTCTCTGGTCAATGATTTTATGAGGATGGTACAACTTGAAACAATGATTTTTTTTTTGTTATAATATTATTTTAAGCAATATTGATTTGTTATCATATTATTTTAAGCAATATTGACTGAAAATTAGAAATGAAAGCTAAGACCCTTATAGACTTACCATTAAATTCTCATTGAATAATTTTATCCGACAAAGGTCATGAGACCAACTGACATGTTTATTTCTGTCCTTTGCTGTGTGACTTCACTATTAGTACTTTTTTTTGTTGAAACATTATTAGTACTTCTATCATCTAATTAAAGGCTTAATTCTAATTTGGTCTTTAATTTGTGGTCAACTAAAAGTTTAACTCTAATCTTATCCAGTGTTTTAATTCGGTTCTCTAATACAATCTTTCAATTTGTCAAACTTAACATCGGATATTTCCTTTTCTTTGTTGCAAACGTTTCCAAAATTATTTAACTCCTTCTCCCCTTTCTCTTTCACTATTTGATAGTTGTTGCTGCTTGCCTGCGATCGATCAGTAACCAAATTTCTACAAGAAATTTTTTCTTATTTTTTTCCACCACCACCAATCTTCTTTCCAGACCTCTCCTCTCTTCCTCTTTTGTCTTGAATGTATCTCACTTCTTTTTTTTTCTCTTTTTTTTTCTATTGTTTTTCTTTCATTCTTTCTCTATATGTCTGTCTAGCCAGGGGCGGACCTACGTTGGGATCTGTGGGGTCACGTGCCCCCACAGGTCTCAAAGACAAAAGCATATTTAGTATTTCAGATAGACTTAAACAGGATATATTACAAACAACCCAATCCATTTACCATCAAAGACAAGTTGGTCTAGTGGTGTTAGTACGAATTGTCCGCACTTGAAGTCTTGTGTTCGATTCCCGCAACCCTCTTCTTTTATGTTTTTTTAAGGGTACACACATATATGCCCCCTAATTTTCACTTAGCTAACATTTTAATCCCAATGTTTCTCCATTTTGACCCCATATTTATAAGTTTATTCACATTTTAGCCTTTTTTTTTTGTAAATTCCATATTGACTTCCGTCAACATTGTTAGAGCTAGTGTTCTACACACACACACACACGTATATATATATATATGGAATTTACAATCAACACAACTCATAAATCAATAGAGTTAAATTGGCTTAGAATGTAACTGTAATGTATAAAAGTTACTCGTTTGGACGTCACATCAAAAATCTTGGACGATTCACAACTTTAAATTATAACTAAAAGTGCCCCCCACAAAGAGATTTTTTTGGTTCCGCCACTGTGTCTAGCACCTCGTACCAGAAGAAGGAAAGTTCGTCTAAGTTTCGATCATGTTTCAACATGGAGATGTTGACCAAATATTAGTTCAAAATGGTTGTTTCTTTAAAATTGTAAGAGTGCGGGAAGTACGAAAGAAAGGTAGATGTCCACTGTTTGTTTCTTGAAGATAGAGATGAGGTGCTTGCAAGTTGGAGATGATGATTGTCGTCCGTGCGACCACAAAATGAATCTTTGTTATCCGCGCGATCTCAAAATGAGATTTCACCTTTCTTGAATAACATAAAAGAAGGCAAGCTAGAACTATTTGCTTGGACGACTTCGATCAATGCATCTGTTCACGAACTGCTATTGTTTCAGCCCACGAACTGCTATTGTTTGTGGGTTTTTCTCGAAACAGTAGCAGTGAACCGATACTGTTTCAGGGGTTTTGATGGTACATGAATTTGACAATGAAGTCTCTTTCGGGGGTTTTTGATACTTGATAATGCTCCCTTTCGAGGGTTTTGAATCTTGTGACGTATTCTAAACATTTTACTCTGATAGAAAAAGGACAATCACACCCCTAAAACACCTCAGCAGACTGAATGACCCTTTGCCTTTATCGTTTTTATTTCTTCCGGATCTTTTAACTAGGATGAAGAGATTTTTCTTCCCATTCTCCGTGCACCAGTCAACAACTGACTCTCTTGACTCGAAAAACTTTAAAATTTGAGAAATATTTCTATCAATTAGTACAAATGGAGTATTGAAAAAATATATGATACGTAAGTAAGAAAACATACCCTCTCGGTTTTAAAGTGTACACTTAAGACAGGAAATTCAACTCTTAAAGGTATGGTCTCGTCTCCAAGCAATGATGTTTTGCAAAACTCAACTTAAATCTCTGAGATGATGTGGAAGCATTTACCACAAATATCCCCAAGAAGACATACATATTTTCGAGTGTTTTATTAAGGATTTTTAAGGGGGTGATAGTGGTTTAGGACATTGGGGGACATTTACAAACAAAATGTCCCGTAGACATTTCCGGACATTTATGCATAGACAAAGTGTCTTTATAGACATTTCAAGACATTGAGTTTGAAGACAAAATGGTTTAGAGACATTTCAAGACATTTGGTCCATAGACAAAATGTCCTAGGGACATTTCAAGATATTGAATCTAAAGACAAAATGTGTAGTGGATATTATTATTATTATTATTATTTCACGATTGAATGAGAATTGGTGGACATTTATCATTTTAATATTATCATTATTGTCTAATCATATGAAATAATATATTTGTACTAATATTTCAAAAATATATATTTCGACTTTGTAGACATCTGTGGATATTGATGGACAATTGGTGGAAATCTATATAATTAGTATTGTCTAATCATATGAAGTAATATATATGTACTACTATTTCAAAAAAAAAAATGTTTCGACTTTTGTAGACATCTGTGGATATTGATGGACAATTGGTGGAAATCTATTATTTTAATACTATTAGTATTGTCTAATCATATAAAATAATATATTGTACTAATATTTCTAGACATACGTGGATATCTGTGGACATTGATGGACAATTATGTTGGGTTATGGTATCTCCTAGTGTTTTAACCGGAATCTCAGACATCTAGTGTCTAACACTAATATTCCCAGGATCTCATGCATAAGCTAATAACGTAATTAAGTTAACTAGTTTGGTGATTACCTTAATCGCTAGTTTTTCCTCGAACCTTTCCAATCGCTTGAGAAGACAAAGAGCTCCAATTGTAGCTCATCTACTTGAACATCGAACAATCAACTTGATCTCCTACCTTGTTGTTAGCTAGAACTCCAATGGTGGTTAGATGAAAAACACTTCTTCTTTGACTAAATAGATAGTTGGGACTAATTCTCTTTTACTTACTCTACTTGATGTTGTAGAATAAGAGATCTTCTTGAGAATTCTCCACACCTTATTCAAGTCTTCAGAGACCTTATATAGAACCCTAAGGTAGAGTCCCACCCTAATTAGGTTTCCTAAATGTCTTTTTGAATAAGATTTAGGAAATAGTTGAAAATAGAAACTAGCTAGTTTCCAATTTTCTTGATTTCCTTAATTTGGACGGCCAAGATATGCCCTAAAAGGGCAGATCCCGCTGGTCCACTTAGGCTGGTCGACCCCTATAATGGGCCCAAAAGTCCCTTTTAGTGTCTGACCCAATTTCCCTTTATTCGGGCCTTTGTACTATCTTTGCCCCATCTTTCTTTAGCCCTATTGGACATATTTGTGGGTCTCGCCCATGTTCATATGTCTCATCCCTCTAATCATATCTTCCGATCAAATTGACACTCTTTAGTGTAACCCGATGTAGGTTTCTAGCTAAACACTACGATCCCTTAATCGTTTGGACTTGATGATCTTCATCATCAATTGTCCTATCCGACATATCGTTCGCATTGCATCTCTGGTCGGAGGACATCTCATTCAAATTAGTGAATATTTATTATTTTAGTATTATCATTATTATATAATCATATGAAAAAATATGTGTGTACTAAAATTTCAAATATATATTTTTCGAGTTTTGGTTGATATAAATTTCAAATATAAATTTCAAATATCCGTGAATATCTGTGGATATTGATGGACATTTGGTTGATATTATTTATTTTAATATTATTATTATCCGATCATATGAAATAAAATATTTTTATTAACATTCCAAAAATATATGTTTCGACTTTCTAGACATCCATAGATACCTCTGGACATTGATGGACATTTGGTAAATATTAATTATTGCATATTATTATTATTATCATATGAAAGAACAATTTTTATTAATATTTCAAAATCATACTCTTTTTTTACTTTTGTAGACAACTGTGAAAATTAATGAATAATTGGTGGATATTTGTTATTTAGTATAGTATTGTAATATAGTAATATAAATATAATAATATAAATATAATAATATAAATATAATAATAACACAATAATATAGTAATATGATAAGAAGATAATATTATAATAATATAATTATAGTATAATATAGTAATATTATTGTATATTATTAATCTAATTTAATAATTATTATTATTTTTATGATCTTCCTTACTGAAATGTCCCCAAGTGTCATCAAATCTTCCAAATTTGTAGAAACATTTCTCTATCCAAAAGTTCTCCAAAAATTTACACTAAAATATCCCCAAATGTCCTTGAAGCTAATTTGTCTTGAAATATCCATAATTTCCTGTCTCAAACGAATAACAGAGACATTTCGCGACATTTGCAATGTCCCAAACGGACAACACAGACAATTGGGGACATTTGAAATGTTCGTAACCAATAACATGGGCAATTCATGAAAATGTCCCCAACCAATAACACAGACATTGGTGGACATGAAAATGTCCTCTAATGTCCTGAACCACTACCACCCTCTAAGTGTCACCTAAGTAACACAATTAATCTTATAATCAAAATACAAATTTTAGAGTTTTTATTAAGATTGTGGGTGATTGTAAATTCGTGGAGAAAGAAGAAAAAGTTTCTCTAAAAATTAAATTTTCGTGTGTTTGATGGTAATTTAAAGGATAGTGACATTTTTCAATTTTCTCTAAGAACAGGGGAAATTCTGACACTCCTCTCACTTTAGATTTTCTTCTCCTAATCAATATGTCATAATTATATGTTTTTCTTAAAATAAAACACATATTTTCCCTTCTTTTTGTCTCATTTTCTTCTTCTTATGTCCCTCTCCACCCGTATCTAATGAAAAATTATTTAGGCTTTTCCAATGATAAGATGAATATGAGATATTTTATTACCTTTATTTAATATTTTTCAAGTTTACGGTGATGATTTTTTTTACTTGAAAATTTGTAATTCCAATGAAACGGTCACCCCAAACATTGAAACTTCAATTGCAGAAGCTCACAAAAAGAAGAACCTACTGGAAGTACTTTGGTTTTGGTATAAAATTGTCAGGAGAATGATTTATTTTATTTTATTTTTTTGGAAATTGATTGCGATCTACAATAGTGACTACAATGGCTTGATACATCAAGGATGTGATAAGCACGATAACCACCTAATTTAAACTCTTACAAGAACGGGCCTAAATCTTAACTATAGCCTAAGGTCCAACTACAATATTTATATCTTAATAATCTAAATTCAATAAACCATGAAATCCACCTCCTGTAGGAATTAAACCTGAGACCTCTAGGGTTTTGAATTTATGTCAACATTATTGACCACTTAAGCTACCAAATGTTGACACCAGGAAAACGATATTAACAATGAAACCTAAAAGATTTAAATTTTCATAAAACTACCAATTTTTTCACTCTGAACCAAAAAACAAAAATATGAAAACAATTCTCAAGAATCATCACTCTTAAGAAAATATTTCACTAAGAAATTTTACCCAATTATTTATCTTTTTGCCTTACTGTGATCAAACATAACCTAAGCGTTGCACTGGAGAAGCATTTTTATAAGGTATTTCATTAAAAAAAAGTAAGACAAGGACCATTTACATATCCACTTTTCACGCTTGACATTTAAAATTTTTTAGAATTTTTCTTGAGTGTTACATCGGAGATGCTCTGAAAAAGAGAATTTTCATTGAAATTTGTCATATATTAGTTACTGTGTATGAGGTTAGTTCACAAGACCAACTACTTTGTCGTCTGTCGTCTGTGAACGATAATCTTTTAATTATGAAGACTATTCTTAACAAACGCTTATGTATTTAGATATAGTTGAAATAGAGAGAGTCGTAGGAAAAGAACATCAATAGGAGGGAAAAATACCGACAAAGGACACCTCAAAAGGGAAAGAGCAAAATTCGAGAGGGAAGGGATGAGAACTAGGGAGGTGAGATAAAGATGTTCTCTCAGCCAAACAAAAGAAAATATTTTCGGTAGAAAATAATTTGGTTTCTCTTCGCGCACGACAAAGATGGAGGCTAGCTGTTATTGCTGGACTATCATTCAATTTTTTTTTTTTACAAAATTTTCTTCTTCCTCTTCTCTTCCCAGAAACCACCACCTTCACTTCAAACCACCATCATCGTTCTATTTCTCTCCCTCTCTCTTTCTCTCTCTTTCCTATATATATATATATATATATATATATATATATATATATATATATAGCATCTCTTTTGCAGGAACCAAGAGATGGAGATAGACTGGCAGTGAATGTGAAAGAGAGATAAAAAGATTTTATTGTTTTAGGATCATCGACGATTCTGGAGACAACTAGTTGTCGTGAAAAGAAGGGTGGTCAGGGTATGAAAAAAAGTTAGATTTTCAATACAAAAACATTATACCCAAATTTTTTTGATTTTCGAAAATACCTCTCCTGAGATAATTACAGGGAGTGTGAGTTTGATTTATGACAAGAAAAGATAAGAAAACGTCGATGATTCAGGTAAAAAAAATCACGAGGTATAAAAAGTAGGGTGAATTTTATTTTGTTTCTTCAAAACCCCCTCCACTACTTTTTCTCTTTACACAAACAAAGAGGAATAATTAGATTTAATTTTGGATGCTACTATATGCAACTTTAATTTTACTAAAGACAATTATTGGACAAAAATACTCAAATAAAACTAATTAAAATAGTGCCCTAAATTGCTAAACAACATCATAAACAAAAATCAAGTATAACTGAATTCTCCTCCATACTATACACAACTCTATTTTATTCAAAAAAAAAATTTGGACAAAAATAACTAAATAAAACTAGTTACATATTGTCCTAAATTGCTAAACTAACACCACAAAAAAAATCAAATATAACCGAGTTTTTCTCTAAATATCTACGGGTTCAAATTTTTATTATCCTAACTAATTGTTCATAAATAAAATTTAATCGAACATTAAGCTAAACATTAATTAAATTTTGACAAATATTCAAAAAATATTATATTCCAATTAGAGCATCCTAAGCTGTAATTCGAGGTAGAACCCAAAGTCTCATTCGAATGCACAAGGTTGACAATACCGATTCCAACTAACATAAAGCATTTTTTTAAAAAATTACCTTCACAAAGTGATTTCCCTTCTCAGATATTGTAAGTGGAATAATTTTTTGTTGTGCTTGGTCATTCCCTCTTAACGATAGATTAGTTAAAGAAAAAAGATAGATTGTGTGCAGTACAAAAATCCGGAGTTTTTGTAACGACTTATTGTAACGGCTTCCATGGAAGCCGTTACAACAAGAACTTTTATAACGACTTTCTTCAGTAAAGTCGTTACAACAAACCCAAGAAATTGCCACCATTTCTCGCGCCTACAATTGGGGTTTTATAACGGCCTTTATTTTCCAAACGCCGTTACAAAAACCAAAATAATGGTGCCACAGTTGACGCTGGTGGCAAAACAGTTGTAACGGCTTGTAGCCGTTACAAAAGGTTCCTATTATAACGACCCTCTTGAGTAGGGCCGTTATAAATGTGAAACACCTAAATTAGTAGCTATTTCGTTTTATATCTTTCATCTTCTCTCTCTAACCGTGAAGGCAAAATCCGATCGCACGAGAAATCTCGGTCTCCCTCTCTCGTAGTTAGGGTTCTATCCTGGTAAGATCTCTCTCTCTCATCTTTACTCTCTGGCCGTGATTTTTCTAAAATTCTGATCTCCTTCTAGCAGTTAGGGTTCCAGGGAAAAGGGCGAAAGGTCGATCTCTTGTTTTTCTCGGGCTGGTATCCAGGTTTAGGTCGATCTCTCGATCCCTCGTTCTTTTGTAACGGCTTCTGCTCGTTACAGTTTTTGTTGCCATGACATTTATTGTAACGACTGCAATATCTATAATAGCGGCTTTAAGCCGTTACAACTACACTTTTTGTAACGGTTTTTTCCTTGTTGTAACGGCTTTAAGCCGTTACAACTAGTCCGTATTTTTGTAGCGGTTATAGTCAAATTAGTGATTCTTTAAAATAAATAAAACAGAAGGGAAACGATGACTGGGACAAACATCCTTTTTTAATAAAGAATATTATCTAGAAGCCCTTCTCAAAATTTAAAATATAGTCCTTCGTAGAAATAAAGTTACCTATTTAAAAAACAATAATCGTTTCCTTCTTAGAAATAAAATAACTAATTTAAGAAAAAAGAAACAAAATAAATTTCAAGGGTTAAAAAAAGAAATTAAAATATTTCTCTTTCAATAAAATAATAACTAATTTAAGAGAAAAGAAACAAAAACAAATAATACAAAAAAAATTATAACTAATAAAAATCACTCTCTCTCAATAAAATATAACAATAAATTTCGTAACATTTGATTGATACAAAGTTTCTCTCATCTCTCTCTCCACCAAACATCTCTCTCCAACTCACCACTCTCTTCTCCGACGAAGGTCTCCGTTCGGAAAATCTCCGGCCGACGACCTTCAAAAAAAAAAAAAGTTTCTCTCATCTCTCTCTCCAAGTCACCTATCTCTTCTCCAGCAAAGTCGTCGGCCGGAAAAATTTTCGGCCGGCGACTTTAAAAACTTAAAAAAGAAACTCTCATCTATCTCTCTCTCTAAAAACTCCGGCGAAGGATTTCCCTTCGCCGGAGTGTTTAGAGAGAGACAGAGATGAGGTTTTTTTTTATTTTTACAGTTTTGGAAGGTCGCCGGGCGAAAAATTTTCCGGCCGGCGACCTTGCCGGTGAAGATATAGGTGACTTGGAGAGAGAGATGAGAGAATTTTTTTTAAAGGTCGCCGGTCGAAAAATTTCTGGCCGGCGACCTTCGTCGGAGAAGAGAGTGGTGAGTTGGAGAGAGAGGTGACGTGGAGAGAGATGTGTGGTGGAAAGGGAAGTGAGGTGCAAATTCATGTTTTTTATTTAATTTTATTCTGAAAAAATATTTATGAGAAGGGTAGTTCTGACATTTACATTAAAAAAAGGGGTCATATTTGAATTTACGGAAAATAGGGACCATAAAAGAAGCTAGTCACAAAGTAGGGGGTCAAATAAGAGTTAACTCAAAAATATATTACTTTTGCTTTGTTGAACCATAACTACAACATAATAGAGAAAAGAAACAATGATCTTTTATCTTAGATTAAATTTGAACATAACACGAAATATTAATTATCTATTTTCCACCTAAGTAGAAAATTGGAAAAAAAAAAAATCACGAGGTATAAAAAGTTGGATTTTCAATACAAAAATATCATACCCAAATTTTTTGATTTCCCAAAATACCTCTGATGAGATGATTATGGGGAGTGCGAGTTTGATTTATGACAAGAAAATATAAGAAAAGGTCGGTGATTCGGGTAAAACAAATCACGAGGTATAAAAGGTTGGGTGAATTTTATTTTGTTTCTCCAAAACCTCTTCCCCTACTTTTTCTCTTTACACAGAGAAAGAAGAATAATAAAATTTAATTTTTCCTTTTTTTTGAAAAGTCACCAAATATTACAGTTTATAGGCAAATTTTAATAGCGTGAAGTGAAGAAGTGATATTCAAGATTTGGTGAAAAAAATCTAAATTTTTCACCCAAAATATTTTGTGCTTCCCCACTTTTCTCCACAACTTGAGAAAAGAGTAATTGTCTGGAAAATATAATCTTTATCTTACAGATATATAAGAACATATAATAAGGAAAATATATTACTTTTGTTTTCTTGAACCATAACTAGAACATAATAGAGAAAAGAAACAATAATCTTTATGTTATATTAAATTTGAACATAACACGAAATATATTAATTTTATATTCTTCACCTAAGTAGAAAATTGGAAAAAAATCTCTCTATTGTAATTCAAAATTTCTTTCAACAAAAAAAAAAGTCAAAATTAAAAAGTATAATAAGAGAAAAGATATTATATTTAAACTCGGATCTACAAAAGAAATAAGTTAGTGAAATCAAATTGGTAAGTATTTTTCTACCAGATTTTAAAGATTTTGTTTTAGTATCTTAACAATGAAAAAAAATCTTTCTTAATATCTACCACCTAAACTTTATAGTAAAATTTTTGTTCTCTTGCCTCTTTAAAATATACAATAATTTTGGTGTATTTAATGTTTTCTTGCAAGAATTTAAGTCAAAATTAGGTTGAATATCATTTCTTTTATTTTTGTATTTTAGCTAATATATCGGATGATATAAATAGAAACAACCATAGCCGTTGGATGACCGACACTTAGCATGTTATAGTTTCGTCAACCAAGCCCTAATAACTGACTTTTTATTGTTCCTTTTCCTCTCTCTCTCATAAATATGACTCTCTTGTAAACCTAAGCTCCCCCCCATTTTGTCTCTCTCTCTCTCAATCTCTCTCTTCTTTATTCGAACAAAGAAGGGAGAATTTCTACCCAATTTCTTGTTCATTCACAATTGTTGATTTCTTTACCGATCAAATTACCGTCTCAGGGATCGTTCTCCTTCCTGTCGGAACTCGGATTCATAGCATTTCACTTCGTGTTTCTTCCATTTCAAACGGTGTTTTCATCTAATTCCGGTTGGAATTCCGTCTAGTAAGCTAATTTCTACTTTTTTAATCTCTTAGTTGGTTTTTTTTCTTAGTTTTGATCATAATTTGTAATTACTAGTGATTATTGAAATTTGAAGGCATGATTTCATTTTTGCTGTTAATTTGGCTACAAAATTAGTAGTGGTCTAACCTAATTTGAATTTTTTTCTTTGTTGAAGGGGTTTTCTTTAGGTTAATTGAAATGTTTTTGGAATACTATACTGAAGCCTAGGCTTTGGTCAATGGGCTGCTTCCATTCAAAGGTTAAAAAACAGTTCCCTGGTCATGAGGACCCTGTGGTTCTCGCCTCAGAAACAGCTTGTAAGCATTATTAAACCTGTAAATTCTTCATTTAGGCTTATTTTATTTACTAATTTATTACTTTTTTTTTTTTGCTTATGAAGTGAAGAAGATGTCATCTAAATACTATTTTTATTCTATGGATAAAAATTTCAAAATCGTTTTTGTTATCTTATTATTACGTTTGTTCTCCTACAAAATGCATTTCCATTTTATCGTCTTATTATTACGCTGAAAATTTGGAAATGCTTATACTTTTGACCTGGGTTTTGCTTAATTTGAATCAGGTTCCACATTCATTATATTAGATCAGGGTTTCGCTCCCATGTTCTTTCACAGTTCTATAAGTTGATTTACCCTTAAACATCAAAGAAAAATGCAAGTAGTGAGATGATTTTCTCACATGTGATGTAAACCTTATAAGAATGATGTTTGTTTTCACTAAAGGAGGAGAATATGGACTATTACAAACTAGAGAACCTAAGAGTGGACTGAAGTAGGGTTCTGACAAATGATGCGTCACGTGTGTATTAACTATTTAGAACTAGAGAAGCAGTAGTTTTTTCTTGTGAACCCTCGGACAATTAGGTTTGGAGGTACCCTTTAGGAATAATCCTTTTATATGGTAATGCTTGTTAACGTATTTTCTTGTGAATGGCGATGTACTTGTTAAAACCAATAGGTTGAGAGGCCACTCCAGTAGTCCACTAACGACAATTTACTGTTGCTAAAGTCTTTATTATGGAAAGGTGAAATAGTGATCTTATGTTATTGGAAACTCTATCTTCGTACGCGTACCAACTTCCGAATTTCCTTGTCCGTTTTTGGATACTTTGGTTATCTAGTTCGCTAAATTTGACCTTAGCCTTGATTTACCCGTTTTTTGGTAAATTTCTATGAATGAACTAATTTCTAATGTTTAAGATTTAATCTTTTATGGAGATGAAATTGTTTGATAGATGAGCAAAGTGATTGTTAGTCACGTTTTCTTACTAGGAAAAAGTGTTTTTGGTATGGTGTATATTGCTATATGGGAGTAGCGGTTGCTACCTTAGTAGCTGCTGTTATTTCCAGTAATTGGACATCTGATCTTACTTCTGCTTTGTTTTCAGTCAGCGTCAGTGAAGTTGAAGCACTATTTGAGCTGTTCAAGAGCATTAGCAGTTCTGTGATTGATGATGGGCTAATTAATAAGGTAAGTTGTATTGAAATGTTATCTCGTCATGATTTAGATTTATTAAGGCTTTATCCGTCATTTATTTTTTAATATCATCTGTAACTCCAAACGTTTTATAGTCATATTAAGTTTGAGGATGATGGATGTCAATATAAAGCATGGCTAGGGAAAGATTTATATTGTTGTGATTATTCATAATTTTGTTTTTCTAAGTGGTGAAAGTTGTGGGGATGCTGGGTTAAGAATTTCAGGATATCTATTATTTGTGGCAACATACGAGGACAATTACTAAATGTTGACAACGAAATTGGCTCAGGATCTTGCTTCGTAGAACCATTGAATGCCTAATGGAAGTAAACTAGTTTAATAATTCATGGTCGAATATAATAATTCATTTTGGTATTCGTGGTTGAATACCTCAAAATAACACATGCTAGTTCTGGTGCTACTATTCGTGGTTCAATACAATAATTCAGTTTGCTATTTACTTGAATGAAACAGTTCCGGTTTATATCGAATTGTGGACATATTTCTTCTTTGTTGTGGAATTATTTGTCTTCGTTGTTCTCCCACTGAATCTTGTGATGGTGTTGTGCTTATTTATGTTATCTTCCGAATCGTACTTTGTACATCTGCTATCTTCATATATTTATAAAACTGAACTATTCTAGTCCTAACTGATAGAAAGAGCAAACCTTGCCGTGTAATGTTTTTACTAAATAAAATTGTTACATCAGATGTCATTTCTTTGCAATGTGCAGGAAGAGTTTCAGTTAGCTCTGTTTAAGAACAGGAAAAAGGAGAATCTGTTTGCTAATCGGGTACATTCTTATGTCCCTCTTACTCATTTATTAGCTGCCATGACAAAATCGAGTACATATTATTTATTTATCTTCTTTATATTGTTAGCCTGCCTATATAATGTCTCCTTACACTTCAATTTTCCCTCCGAATGTTCATAATTCTTATTGATGTTTCATTTGGTGAATACTCACACGATGTAGATATTTGACCTATTTGATGTTAAGCGAAAAGGAGTCATTGATTTTGGTGACTTTGTTCGATCTCTTACTGTCTTTCATCCAAATGCGCCTTTAGAAGACAAGATTGATTGTAAGTTGAACTAGTTAACTATTTCTCGATATACTTTCTATATTAACTTGTCTATGTTTTCTAAACATCGTTCTGAACTGCAGTTTCATTCAAGCTTTATGATATGGATGGTACAGGCTTCATCGAGCGTCAAGAGGTATGTTTTTCTTGAATTGATAATTCATCTATTTAATCTTGTCGTAGTTATTAGGTTCTTTACTTTCTTACTCAGAATGCTACAACTGTATCACTTGAATTTACATTTTAAGGCAGATGCTAACCTAGAGTAGTATCCCCCAATATTCCCTCTCATTCAAGTGAATGCGCTACAAGAGTACCTGAGTTTCCAAAACGAGGATTTGACACGTCAAAAAAGTATCCAGGTTAAATATATGTTAATATATTCATTCATTGAGTGGCAGGTAAAGCAGATGTTAATTGCACTTCTATGTGAATCGGAGATGCAGTTGGCTGATGAAACAATTGAGATAATACTTGATAAAGTAAGTTTGACTATTACCAAATAATCACCACAATACCCGATAATCTGATATATTATACTATTTTTATATTTTGATTTACGTATGCAAACAGACATTCATGGAAGCAGACGTAAATCAAGACGGGAAGATTGATAAAGATGAATGGCTCAACTTCGTTACGAAGAATCCATCATTAATGAAAGTCATGACCCTTCCTTATCTAAGGTAAAAGAATGTTCCAGTCGAGAACCTAACTGAATTTTTGTTCATAAATTTGGGTATGAAATTTTAGTGAACTAATAGTAACACCAGATCTAACTAGCACTTATTGTATTTCCTTTTCTGTAAATTACAGGGACATAACTACAACATTCCCAAGTTTTGTGTTTCATTCAGAAGTAGACGATATTGCTACGTGAAAGTATCAATTCGTCTTCATCGACATCTCAAGGAAGAGAAAGGGGTGGCTGTTTTCATTTTTTATGATAATGCTTATGGAAAAGAACATGATAAAAAAGGGTTTAACTTAGAAGGAGATGGTTTTTATACCGTCTTTTTTATACTTTCTTGTTTTTGTTTTTTTTCTTACAACATTGGGTAGAGGGGTAAGTTTGATGATTGTGATTGAGGTAGAAAAATGTGATATTAAAGAGTTTGCAGGTTTTTCACTCCACTTTTAGATTTCACTTTGGAACAGAAGGAATTGTTGGGTCCCTCCTTATATAAAAAGGATTCTTAATTGAAATAGGATTTCCATTATTCCTGATTTGACGAGAAATAGAAGTTTCTATTTCAAGCCTAAAAAGGAATCCTATTTCTATTGGAATACCTCCTTATTTATCATTATAAATAGGGAATAAAAGGGAAGAAATTATTCATACTTTCAAGTAAGAGAGTATCATACTTTCAGTCAGAGAGTATCATACTTTTAGGTTAGAGAGTATCATACTTTCAGGTTAGAGAGTATCATACTTTCAAGTCAGAAAGTATTCTTCCAGTTGGGAGAGTTACCGAAGAATGTTTAGCTTATCCACCATAGGTTTGGTGAAGAGTCGGTTAACCCTCTATTTGTTTAGGGAAGAGTTGTTATCCAAGAGTGTTTCCACACATCTTGAAGAGTTGGTTAATCCTCTATTTGTTTAGGGAAGAATTGTCCACGAGTGTTTTCACACATCTTGAACAATTGATTTATCCACCATAGGTTTGGTGAAGAATTGTGTAACCCATTATTTAATCATAGTGAAAGATTTCTGGACTAGGTCCCGTGGTTATTTTACCTTTTATCTTCGAGAGTTTTTTTGTCATGTTAAATAATCTTGGTGTCTCTGCTTTTACTTTCACATCGTTTTATCATCATATTCTTAAACAAGTTAATTAGGTTATTTTTCCTAACAAGTGGTACAGAGCTAAGGGTAGATTTATCATTCAGAAATATGGAAGGGAAACAGTAGTGTAATTTACACATGATTCAACTGAATTCGTGAATAAGAGTTGAATGCAGTTGGAATGTGAAAATTTAGTGGGTCTAAGATGTCCTTGAAGAAGGTGTTGAAGATCAAGAAAATCCATATAGAAGACAGTACTTCAGATATGATGACAAAACCTTTGCCTAAAGGCAAGCATGAGCTATATAATAGTATTGCTGGCGTTGGAGTGGTGGGTTCTTTTCATAAGTCGGGAGGGGGGAGTTTGTTGGGGTCTCTCCTTATATAAAAAGGATTCATAGTTGAACAAGGATTTCCCTTATTCCTTATTTGGGGAGAAATAGAAGTTTCTATTTGAAGCCTAAAAAGGAATCCTAATTCTAGTAGAATACCTCCCTAATTATCATTATAAAAGGGAATGAAAGTGAAGAAATTATTCATACTTTCAAGTCAGAAAGTATCCCAGTTGGGAGAGTTACCAGAGAATCCTTTCAGATCATATCATCTTTCTCCCCAAATAAGGAATAAGAGATATGGAAGAGTTGTTATAAAAGAGTGTTTCTACACATCTTGAAAAATTGGTTTATCCACCATAGGTTTGGTGAAGAATTGTGTAACCCATTATTTAATTATGCGTTTTAGATTTACATCTTTTATCTTCATATTCCTGAAAAAGTTAATTAGGTTATTTTTTTTCTTAAAAAGTGGTATCAGAGCAAGGCTAGTTTTATTGTTCAGAAATATGGAAAGAAATCAGTAGTGCACTTTACGCATATTTCAGGCGAATTTGTGTGAACGGGAGTTGAATCTAGTTTGAATGTGAGATATTAGTGGATCCAAGACATTATTAAAGAAAAAGTGTTGAAGATCAAGAAAATCCATATAAAAGACAATACTTCAGATATGATGACAAGACCATTGCTTGAAGGCAAACATGAGCTATATAGTAGTATTGCTGGCTTTGGAATGGTGAGTTCTTTCTATAAGTCGGGAGGGGGAGTTTGTTGGGGTCCCTCCTTATATAAAAATGAATCTTAATTGAAATAGGATTTCCATTATTTCTTATTTGGGGAGAAATAGAAATTTCTATTTGAAGCCTAAAAAAGAATCCTATTTCTATCGGAATACCTCATTATTTGTCATTATAAATAGGGAATGAAAGGGAAGAAATTAATTACTTCAAGTCAGAGAGTATCATACTTTCAGTCTGTGAGTATCATACTTTCAGGTTAGAGAGTATCATACTTTCAAGTCAGATTAGAGAGTTACCAGAGAATCCTTTCAGATCATATCCTCTCAGATTAGAGAGATAG
>BEHA01050439.1:643409-669131 GCA_002897215.1 Eschscholzia californica subsp. californica | reverse complement strand
GGTTGGAGAGAGAAAAGAGAAAAGAGGGTTTCGTGTTGGGCGGTGAGGTAGAGAGAGAAAGAAACCCGGTTATGGAGAAAGGGAGATATTTTAGAGAGATAAAATTTTGGTTTGGAAAAGGAGGGATTAGTTGGATATATATAGGAGGGCAAAAGAGGGAATAGAAGAAACCATTAGGTCTTAGAGATACAAGTTGGGAAGAGATGAAGCATAGGGATGTGTATTTGGGTTTGATATGAATTATTATTTGATTATTGGGTTTTGGGTGAGATAATAAACCTTGTTGGGTTTTTTTTTTGTATTTGGGCCCAAAATTTGGGCCTTTCATCAAAAAATTCTTAAATAAATCCACTAGATATATGCCCGCAAACCAAGTGTAATTTTGCCTATCTTTAACAAAAAAAAAGGGTGTAATTTTGCCTCAAAGAGTTTCTGGTGTCACCATCGTTCTAGATTTAAGGGCGTAGTTAATATTCATTTATTCAACAAGATGTTGTGTGGATTGTTTTCAATTGCGGGATTTTGTAATATGCTTATACATATTTAACACCCTGTATTTCGAACATTTTTTTGTTTGTTACTTTTTTAAAAGAAATATATTTATTCTAAAAGTGGCATCGATTGTTTGATCTGATATGCAGTTAGCCCAACAAATTTGGTGTTCATGGTAGGACAGTGGACGATTAATTTAGCTTCTGTCCGACGAGATCCCTTCATATAACTTTAATGTGTAAATGAATTTGCTACATTGTTGTTATTATCTTGTCTTGAACTTATATATTTTGTAATCTCATATGTAAGTCTCCATGAATGTCTTTCAACAAAAAAAAAGTCTTCATGAATGTACTTCAATCTTTATAAAAAAAATAGGTATAACTCGTGCCTCTGGCACGGCAAAACTCGTTAGCCACACGAATTAGTTAGCAAAAAGGTGTGCGTATTTGTATACTTTATTTGTTCATTTTTAAACCGTTTCGATTACTTTAAATGAAATCATTAATTACATCATTATTTGAATCAAAACATAATTTGAATACCTACGCTGAACAGATCCAAAAAAAATCCATACTAATTTAACAAATGAAAAGAAATAAAAATTTAAAATATAACTGCGAAATTACCTAAAGAGATCATTTGGAATACAAAATTTCCATTTTACATATAAAAGTGATCGCCTATATTATTTAACACCTACACATAAACATATACAAGGAGGGTACCGGTGACCAATGTGAGAACAATAAAAGAATGAAAACGATAGTCTGCTCGAACATTAGGCCCGACCGTAGTTAGTCTGTGAAGTACTTGTCGATAAAAATCATATAATATAGTAAAAAATCAATAATTTGTATTATCATAGAGATAAAAAATTGAAGTCAATTACTTCATAGAAACAACACCACAACCATGACACATGCAAAGAGCAAGCTGATATTGAGCACGCACATGACCAATATTTGAAGCTTTCAACAACCATTTTGCTGTCTCCTCCGAGTTAGGAGGTTCCGCTGAAAATACATGGAAAGTGACGAAATGAAAACTACAACATGGAGGAGAAAATAAGAACACCTAAAACATGGGGTTTCTTCTGTAAAAAAAGACTGTGAGAACATGGATTTTTTCTTTTGTTAAAAAAAGACCATGACAAACTTTTGCGTCCTAATAACTAAAAGCCAGGTATCAGGAAATTATCATCGAGCAACTTACAAAAATATTTGTTAATATAAAAATCTCAAAGACATAAATTGAAGAGTGGAGTAATCCCATTTAAATCTTGCTACCCCATCTTCCATCATTACATAGTTCCCCTGGAGTAAGCAAAAGATACCTGAGCTATTTCTTGAAATGTACTAATCGTATGTAATCTTCTCTCTAAAAAAATCAAACCCCATATCTGATAAAATGACACCAAAGAAATCTTTCACTTCCTCTCCCTAGAAATTGACTCCCTTTTGAACTCCAAAAAATTCCTAAAGCCCTTTTCGAGTATGTGAAAACTATTTCTTTTACTCAGATTTTATAGAAGATATGGAGTTTCAATCACTTGACATTCCAAAACTGATGGTGTGAGAATACAAAAGAAATATAGATGTAAGTGAATGTTCAAATCAAAAAAGTAAATGAAAGGGTGTTAATGAAGAGAAGATGTGATCTAAACGTTACTGTTAGCCAAAATTATATGCAATAAACTACAATATTTCTTAGCAATAGATCACATTTAGTTCACCATTTAATGTTTTTATTGTTTAGATAGGTCCAATGGATCTAAAGGCTACAATTTAGGGTGAAATAAAACGGATTTATCATGGGACAACGGACGGCTAGATTTATCTCATTGTTTGTCTTTTGTATAGATTTTTGTTTGTCCCCGTCAGCATTCAACATCCTGTTTTATATAATAGATTCTAACACAACGCGACATACACAACAAGTTCTAAAATATTTTATTACAATCTTAAGGTAGGAATTTAGTTTCTTTTTTTTTGTTGAAATAGGAATTTAGTTTCTTAATCTATTATTTTTCTCTTTTCTTCAATCCAACTTTCTAGTTGACACCTTGGCATAACATTCCAGAAATCTTCCTGAAAATCGTACTGTACTTTTGAGTTGATGTCTTTCCGTACCGCCGTTGAAAAGATAGGAGGTACTGCAAAACATTCTGATGCTCAAGTCAGTTCAGTGTTACAAATTGAAAGTTTAAGTAAACGAAAGGTAATCATCAGATCGATCCCTTTATCAGGGCAAACATGTGTTGTTTATATAGGCTTGCATGGTTGTGGTGAATCATTAGCTTTAAGAAGGTCATTTGAAAGGGGCGTGAAAATAATCGTTTCGATCGTAGTTGATACAATTGTATCTCCTGATACGACAAGGGGACATTCGACATTATCAAATCCCCGAGTAGCCGACATTTTTGTCAGACGAGCAGAACTCAAGGTGTCGAACATACTTCTCCAGACCTCCCTTGTTAGGATTCAGGTTGCAAGGCTTGATTTGGATCCACCCTTTTGCTGGCCTTTAAGCTATAACAGAGCTAAAGGTGCCAAAGAGCCTCGTGCAACCTTCTATGACGGGGATTAGGTGACAAAGTTCTTTTGGGTCCACCTCTTTATTGGTTATGTTAAGGTCAGGCTCGCGCGTATTCAAAGATTCGACACGTGCATCCCAGGCCAATCAGCTGAATTCTTTGACTGGTCAAAGCTAACGTATGACAGACCTAAAGTGTGAAATCTATATAATAAGTGAAGATGGTATCTTATTTTTTTTTAATATAACTTCATCTTCAATGGCTATGATTGAACCTTCTAAACTTATCTCCAAGGTTGAGAATTATATAACTCAAACTTATCTTCAAATCTTCTTCAATGGCTAAGACTACACCTCTCAAACTTATCTCAAAGGATTGAAATTATGTCTCCTAAGCTTATCTTTAAACCTTCTTCAAGGGCTAAGATTGCATCTTCTGAACTTATCTTCAAAGGTTGAGATTACGCATTTGATAGAACTGTCCGCGTCCGGGACACAGGTTTTACCCTCGTTCCTTACATAAGACATGTGAAATATTTATGTCTTAAGGAATTTCCCAAACTGTCTATTATAGTTCTTATGAGATTCAAATCTTAAAAACTCTCTTGGTGAGTTATCTATGTGTATTCTCTAATATGCATCCATGTAATTGACTTAAGGGCCTTTTATTCATATGGCCCATGCAACTAAGCTATCGGTCAATATTACATCTTAGCTTTCATACATCATTAGTGTGTACTTAATGACCTAAGCGAGGGTTTGAGATAAATGAAAAAAGTCCAAGTTTACATTACTTGATAGAGTTTCATTCGTCCAATTTGGCAGTTGACGAATCTGTCTAAAAATTGTGTGTTATCTTGGACTATTATTTATCTCTAAACCAAAATTTGGATGAGTAAATAACTAAGATTTTATTCCTGATAACAAACGCTAATAACTTAAATACATACTATATGAACACAATTTCATTTTAAAGTCAGTCTCTAATGTGCTTTAAATACCTATACGTTGTTTCATATCATAAGATAACAACATAGTAATATATAATAATATGGCCACAACTGGTAGCTCAGTTGGTAAGTGCATTTGCTCCGCAACACGGAAGTACGTGGTTCTCCCATGGAAGAGCAAATCCAGAAATAATGAACTTGGATATAAATAAAGTAATATCTTTGGGGTTTAGGCCATTAACTCGTGGGGCTTTTAAGCCGTTAGTTTCGTTGGGCTTTAGGCCAGTAGTAATTGGGGAGTTATCTGTTGGAATATGTGTGTATCTAATACAC
Source organism: Eschscholzia californica subsp. californica (assembly GCA_002897215.1). Taxonomy (NCBI): domain Eukaryota; kingdom Viridiplantae; phylum Streptophyta; class Magnoliopsida; order Ranunculales; family Papaveraceae; genus Eschscholzia; species Eschscholzia californica. Next base: position 664,821 of record BEHA01050439.1, on the reverse strand, counting down.
CTAACTGTCTAGTGTTCTAAGCGGAATCTCAAACATCTATATGTTTAACACTAGATTACCAGGATCGATAAAGCATGAACTAATCAATGAAGTAGAATAGGAAAAATACCTCTATCGCGTTTTTCCCACGAACCTTTCCAATCGCGTGTGAAGATCGAGAGCTCCAATTGTCGCTCCTCTACTTGAGACACCGAGTGTGTTGACTTGATCTTCCTTCCTTTCAGACTGCTAGGACTTAATAGAAGGTTGAGAATTAAAGAACTCTTCTTCTTGACTAGATTGATAGAACGTGAGCTTTTTCTCTACAATCCTCTCTCTCCACTAGCTGTATATTGAGAGAGAGAGAGAGAGCTGTATATTTTTCCTTCCTTAGAAAAATCACAAGAAAAATCCACACCTTTTCTGTTCTCTAATGACCCTATATATAGAGAAACCCTAATTAGATTTATATTCAAATTAGGTCTTTCTATTTTCGGGTCACAGAAAAGATAATTACCAAAAGGTTTAGGGTATTTTGGCTATCCCCGTTAGTGTGGTCGGCCAGGGCAACCCACTATGGTTTTTACATGGCTGGCCCACTTACCTTGGTCTGCCATCATTTGGCCGGCCCAAAAACCCTAACTCCAGGCACCCCTTTTTAGGCCCGGTTCTTTCTATCTTGTTCCGAATCTCCATTCGAACCTTTTCGGCTTATTTAGTTGGATCCAATCCCTCTTTAGCCTGTTCCCGTCTAGTCAAGTCTCTCCGATCAAGTTATCACTCTTATGTGTAACCCGTTGTAGGATCCGGTCTATGTTAGCCGCGAATCACCGAAGTGATCCGACGATCGTAGTTGGGTTCTAGCATAGCATATCGACCCCTAATTGGACCGGACTGGATGATCTTCACAGTATGGTCATCGTTATCCTAGCTGACAAATTGATCGCATTGCCATCTTGGTCGAAGGGCACTCCTTCATACCGAACGGATATATCTTTCAGTCTCCCACTTGTACTTAGAACAAGTGCAATGCTCGATTCCTATGTCTCTTCGTATCTCATCTGATACGTCATATCTTTCAGACTTTCTTGATCTGGAGAACAATTGTCAAAGCAAATGATTAACCATTAATCCATTTGAGTGTGGCCACACATTTTATAGTTGCTTCTCCTCAAGTGGCCCGGAGATACTTATCCTAACTTAATAGGAGGACATCATCCAGTCTTGTACTCCCACTTAACTTCATGCCTATCCTGTCTCCCCCAGTATTCCGCCTTTATAGCCTCCTTTTACGGCAGGGCGTTTGACGGTACCAAAGTTCGACATTCCTTACATAAGATGAGTGGAGTACTTATGTTTATGGAATCTCTCCAATCTTGCCTATGAGTGTTCATGACATTTTTCAACTTTTGAAGAACTCTCATGTTTGGGTTATCCGGTGTATATTCTCCAATCATACACTCATGTAATTGACTTAAATACTATATTTCTATAGCCCATGAAACAGCGCTATCTGTCAATCTCACATGCTAGTCTTCATGAGTCATTGTTGTCCATGCAATGACCTGGACTAGGGACTTAACAATGAATCTATTCCACGTTCACTTAGTAGGGTTTCATTTACCAGATCACGCATCTGATAAACCTACTTGGAATGTTTCATTATTTTTGGACTGTCGATTAAATACTAAACCATGATTTAACGACGAAATAATTAACTTATTTCTGATTATAAGAGTTTGTAAAATTTGAGCCTGCCCGTGTAACTCCTTACACCCTCAATTTTACTAGTCTAAGCTTAAACCTTAATGCCTATGACCTTAGTATTATTTCCATACTTAGTCGAAGGTGACAGTTTAGTTAATAGATTAAATCTATATGGATTTTGATTGTCATCCTTATGATAATTTTCAGTATTTCCATACTAGCTTAAAACTTCCCAAGTTTTAACTTCTTTCTTTTATTTGTAAAGTTTGCAACAGACTCTGCCTGGAACCTTTCCAGCTTACTGTTCTTCCATGTCAAGATTGTCATCTTATTCTGGAAGTTTGCAACATATGAATTTTCAACCTTTTATTTTCTTACCGAGATCTCACAAGTTCTTCTCAAGTACATTGTGCGATCCAGATCAGCTTATCTAGATTTGATTGGTAACGCCCATAGATACTCCAAGTATTTTACGACGTCGAGGTGAATGCTAATCATGTCCCACATAACCGATCTTCATGCCTTTAGCATAACCATCTTTCTCATGCATGCTTGCTCATCAGAATCCTTTAGATTCTGAATCTTGCTAAGAAGTGTGCCATGAGACTTGGGTAGAAATACTCCTTTTGAGTGTTTCACATTGGACTTCTCAAGACCTTTTCTTGAACAAGTCTTATCACCTTGTCGATCTATCTCTGCAGATCTTTGGTGCCCAAAAGCATTTCACCTTTATGTGGTCCTTTTATTGAGTCAGTTATAAACTGTTTTCAACATCAGAATGTTGTTCTCAATCTCCAATATGTCGTCTACATACTAGACCGAAGAAAACTGGGCCACTCCCACTAACCTTCTTGAATTTCTTAAATTCAAGATTTCTCTTCATTCCCAAAAAAAATAATTCTTGTATACTTTGCTGAATCGAAGATTCCAACTCCTACTTGCCCGCTTTAATCCCTCGATGGATTTTGAAGCTTGCGTTTTACACCAGCTTTAGAAGAGTTAACTTCCTCCGGAATGTGTCAAGTACACATTCTTTTGCTAGTGATTTGATCATTATGGTCTTGAGCATTGTGACATGAGGGTTGGTCTTTCCTGGTCCATACCATGAATTTTGCGACCTTCTTTTTTAGTCATGCTCTGGGAAACACCAATGTTTCCATCCTTGTCTGTTTTTCACTTTGAAAAACCTATTTGGACTTAACAGGAACCCTTCCTTTAAGTAAAATAGACCAAGTTCCAAACTTGATTTCAGACATGGATTCCATTCTGATCATATGGCTCCAAGCCATGTTTCGGAGTGATTCCGTCACAACTTTTGTGTAGATGGCTCATTTTCTTCTTCAGCCGGATCTCCGTCCTCTGAGACAGATTTATGAGCTTTCAAGGTCTATAAGGGGTGTGAGCAACTTTGAGACGCTCTCAACTCTTTGAGCTCCTGCGAATCAAATTCATGTGTGGGAGGATCTTCGAGATCTTCCATCTCTACCACTCTTTCCATGTCTATTGGCTCTGAATAGATAGGAACCGCAATTTCTGATATTTGTACATCACTGTCAGTTTTGTTGCCCAGATCGAATTTCTTCGATATCTAATATTTCTCCCATTTGTCTTCTTGAAATAACTCTTATTTCAAGGAAGACACCACCACGAGCAACAACCACCTTGTTCTCTAATTGTTTGTGGAAGAATCCCCTAATATTTCTTTATCCCGTAAAGAAATATTCTGTCTGATATGTAAATTTGGTTCTCGGAAACCATTTATGTTAATTTCATATCATTACAGCTTTAAGAAAAGACCACTTTGGAACCATTCCAAACCCATACTCTTATGGTGCCTTTTTAGCTTTTGACGGAATATGGTTAGCTCGGAAAAACGACCGTGTTTGAGAATATATATAGAAAGTGTTCGGAATATTGGCTTATACCCATCATCGATCGACTCATGTCTAACATGTTCGATTACTCCCACTGGACTCATCACCTATATGATGTGTTTGTGGAGCAAGGTGAGAAACTATTTCTCAACATCTTTTGATGGTTATCAAATTTCTAACTTCAAATATTCATCATCTCGATCTAATCGAATGACTCATATTTTTGTCAAATGAATTCGGGTTAACTCCTCGTTAGTGTATCAATAGTTTTACACACATCCGTATGTATGAAGACTATTAGTTCACTAGTCATAGCTTCCTTTGAAGTAGGTGACTTCGTCATGTAGTCCTTTTGAGCAAAATTCACATGTGTAGGATGATTCAAAATCATTAGACTTAAACATCCATATCATTGGATCTTCTTCATGTGTTTTATGTCAATCAGACGCAATGACAAAACGGAGTTGACCGGTTTGAATCCTTTGATTATAGCCTATTGTATCATTGTTAACGTTTAAGTTCTCCCAGAACCAACTTTGTCAATCCAGCACTGATTTAAAACATTCGATGTTTCTAGAAGAACATAATAACGCTTATTAAGTTCTACCTAGATCAATGTCTAAAAGAAGACTTTGATCCAATTTAGCATCCTGAGCAATTACTTGCTTCTGCTCCCTCTTAGACCTTTTTCTCTTTTAGTTAAGTATGTTATTTCCACGAAGGGAATCTACAAAACTTACTAGATTATCTTTGTTAACAAGGATGTAAGAACCGGAATTCCCAATTCCGTTTATTCGTCTTCCAGATACTTAGGGTAGTTTCCTTTAATGTCCTAGCCATTAATTTAGAAACCTTTACGTTGACCCTTCAACCTTTTGAATCATTAGAACTTTTCTTATATTCCTTTGGCAACGGAATCTTAAGAACATGCTTCTTAGACTCAATGTTCCTCGATGTTCTTTTCAAGACGACTTTCTTAGAGGGGCTGTCCTCTCCATTCACGACATCTAGTGGAACTCTTCCTTAAGTTGTCGAATGGTTGTGCATGCATCCATATTATTAATCCTTCGAGAGAGAAGAATTTTATGGATGTTCACAAAAGACTTTGTCGATAATCATATCTTCAGTCGTTTGAAGTGGTAGTGAACATCGGGAATGAGATATTCTCGAACGTTTCCTTTGTTACGAATTCGCGAGGGTTTCTCGGATTCTTTATCAATCGTGAAAATAATTTTCGTTTAATTCCTTCTGAAGGAATAAACGAAGGTTGGAAAACTATTTTTCTATTTGTCATATATACTCTACATTAAGCAAAATCCTGAAACTTATTATCATTGCAAAAACACAGTTTTTGCCACATTATTCAAAATCGTCCCCGGTTGAATAATATGATTCCAAGATCCCATTCCTATGAAGTTAAGTTTACTTTGGCACTGCCCTTAACTCCACCCTCCTGGGCGAGTAACTCTTTACTAATCATACTCCTATGACTCTTGGTTGATGAATAACACTTATGTGTTAAATTCATCATTTTGCCTCGAAATCCAAAACCCTTTTGTCGATTCGTTGAGAATAACCATTTAGACGCGTAGACCTCTTCATAGATCTACCCGTATTGTCCCGAGGTAAAAGATGGCACCCTACATTGGCATGACCCACCATCGATGAACAAGAGCGCAACAGGTGTCTTAATCTGGGTAGGCATTATTAAAAAAAAAATTTGGGGTTTACGTAATTTATCAAGTTACGTTACTGTGAATTCTAGCATAACTAACTGTGATTTATTACGTAAAGATTTATGTGGGTTTGCGTAATGATTTCTTAAATCTTTAGTATTACTGCTAAAAGATCTCATCTTTTAGGTTATTTCTTGTTCGCCTAAGGTTCGTTTGGATTCATATCCTTGAACCACCATTGAGTACTCCCACTCGAATCATGATCCCATCATTCGATTCGTAAATGGTTTCTTAAGACCCTATACTCTAAGTATTATTCGGGCACATCACACTTGTGCTTAGAACAATAATTGTTTACCTATCTAAAGGTATACTTATCTACGCAATCACACACATATAAATATACATACAGAAATATGACAATCATATAAGATAAAGTATGTATCCTAGATTCGTTTCTAGGTTTGCTACGTTTCGTATAGCTATTTGTGGGAAAGTCTGACATCTCTATGTCTAACGTGAATTCTAAGTCTATTTTCATGAAATACGGACTAATGGCACGTCATGTTTCTTCCTTAACGATTTCTAAAATCGCTTTAAGGAAAAACTCTGTTTGGATTATCGCATAATCCGGGTCAATTTCAGAAAAATCTAGTTGGAATTGGAAGAAGAAAAGTCAAAACCTCCCACTCAAGTCAAGGCCCAAAAAGCCCGAGTCAAACTCTAAAGACTTAAGTCAAACTTGGTCAAACACCCGCGGACCACTCTCGGTTTGACCCAAAACTTGGCTCGGACAAGTGTTTACCATTGGCCGGACCGAGAAAATATGTTCCAAACATGTCGGGTACCCCGGTTTGGACGCATCCTGACCCTAGGTCAGACGTGTCCCTTGGCCACAGACGTGTCCTAGACGCGTCTTGGTGCATCAGACGCGTCCCAGACGCATCTGGACGGTCAGACTATGTCTCGGCCTAAGGCCGAGACCTTCTGGAACGTCCGAGACCTTCTCGGACTCCCAGTCGCATATGGACTGGGATTCCGAACGCGTCCCAGACGCGTCTGGGATGTCCGAGACCTAGTCTCGGATTCCTAGTCCCACTCTGAATCCGTCTCGGTCCTAGACCGAGGCGGACTGGGATTCCAGACGCGTCTGGGATGTCCGAGACCTAGTCTCGGATTCCTAGTCCCACTCTGAATCCGTCTCGGTCCAAGACCGAGACGGACTGGGATTCCAGACGCGTCTTGCACGCGTTTGGGCGTCCGAGACTTCATGTCTCGGACTCCCAGTAGCACTCGGACTGGGACTATCCCAGTCCGGTCTTTCCACATCTCGGGACTCTGTCTCCCGAGATGTCCGGACTGGCCAGGCGCGTCCTGGACGCGTCCTGGCTGGTCCGGACCGACAGTTTCCATTTTTCAAAAATAGAAACTGCCATCCGAGCTGCTGTCTTCTTCCTTTCTCAACCCTTAGGTGCTGTTTTTAGGGTTTTATTGGCTAAAAACTGCTGTTTTCACCATGAAAACTGTTGTTTTTGCTCAGAAAAGTGTTGTTTTCACCTAGAAAACTGCTATTTTCATCCAAAAATTGTTGTTTGCAAGCAGAATACTGCTGTTGGCACCCATATATTGCTGTTTGGACCCAAAAAACTGCTGTTTGGACCCAAAAAACTGCTGTTTGGACCCAAAAACTGTTGTTTTTGTGATATTCAATCACTAAAAAGTTAGATTTTTGAAACTTTCAAAAATCTAGAACCCTTAATCATCTTTTCAAAAACTATTTTCAAAAACTCGAAGATTTAAGGTTTTTATGCATTGAAACCCTTTCAATTTCTATCCAATTACGTCTAAATCTAATTTAAACTAATCAATTTCATGTCTAAATCCATATCTAAACATAAAATCATCTAATCAATCAAGTTCGAATCTAATTCGACTAGTCAGAGATAGTTTCATGCAATCGGCTCGTGATGCCACTGTTGGAATATGTGTGTATCTAATACACCTAATTGTCTAGTGTTCTAAGCGGAATCTCAAACATCTATATGTTTAACACTAGATTACCAGAATCGATAAAGCATGAACTAATCAATGAAGTAGAATAGGAAAAATACCTCTATCGCTTTTTTCCCACGAACCTTTCCAATCGCGTGTGAAGATCGAGAGCTCCAATTGTCGCTCCTCTACTTGAGACACCGAGTGTGTTGACTTGATCTCCCTTCCTTTCAGACTACTAGGACTTAATAGAAAGTTGAGAAGAACTCTTCTTCTTGACTAGATTGATAGAACGGGAGCTTTTTCTCTACAACCCTCTCTTTCCACTAGCTGTATATTGGGAGAGAAAGAGAGCTGTATATTTTTCCTTCCTTAGAAAAATCACAAGAAAAATCCACACCTTATCTATTCTCTAATGATTCTATATATAGAGAAACCCTAATTAGAATCATGTTCAAATTAGGTCTTTCTATTTTCGGGTCACAGAAAAGATAATTACGTATTTTGGCTATCCCCTTTAGTGTGGTCAGCCAGGGCAACCCACTATGGTCTTTACATGGCCGGCCCACTTACCTTGATCGGCCATTATATGGCTGGCCCAAAAACCCCTAACTCCGGGCAGCCCTTTTTAGGCCCGGTTCTTTCTATCTTGTTCTGAATCTCCATTCGAACCTTTTCGACTTATTGATGGGGAATAACCTAGTGTATCTCATACACCTAATTGTCTATTAGTGTTGGTAGCGGAATCTTAAACATCATATGTTTAACACTAATTCCAGGATCTATACATGAACATACCAATGAACTAGATTGGAAAGAAGATTACCTCTTAATCGCTTTCCCACGAACTAAATTCCGATCAGTATTCGGAAGATAAGAGCTCCAAGTGTAGCTCCTCTACTTGAGACACCGAATAATGACTTGAACTCCTTCCTTTCAGTCAGCTAGGACCTTCTTGAAGGTTGAGATGAAGAACTCCTTCTTCTTGACTAGATACTTGAGAAAACTCCTTTTCTCTCTCTCTCTCTGAGATGTATATTCTGAAACTCTTTCAGACTCTTGGAAATTTCTCTTATGAAATTGCCTCTTTTCTTTAGGTTGTATAATTAGGTATATATAGAATTCCCTAGAAGAGGTATTAGACTCAAACTAGGATTCCATAAACCTAATTATTAGGCAACACCCAAAATACCCTCCATTGGGTCACTTAAGTGTGGCCGGCCAACATAGCCCTTTATGGGCTTCCTTGGCCGGCCCACTTAGAGCCTAGCCGGCCATCACATGGCCGGCTTCCCTAAAGCCATTCCGGGCCTCCCTTTTGGGCCCGGACATGTTTATCTCTTTCGGACTTCTCCGAATCTTTCTGGACTTACCAATAACGGATCCAATCCACTTATTTGCCATTATCCATCTAGTCAATTCTCTCCGTTCAAATCATTATTCTGTTGTGTAACCCTTGTAGGATCCGGTCTATGTTAGCCGCGAATCAACTCTTGATTCGACGATCGTAGTTGGCTTCTAGCTAAGCATTACGACCCCTAATTGGACCGGACTAATGATCTTCCGAATAAGGTCATTAAGATCCTAATAGCCAAATTGCACGCATTGCATCCTTGGTCGAAGGACACTCCTTCGGAAGGATACCATTCCTTCAGACTTCAGGCACCATATCCTTCACTTATTTAGTTGGATCCAATCCATCTTTAGCCTGTTCCCGTCTAGTCAAGTCTCTCCGATCAAGTTACCACTCTTATGTGTAACCCGTTGTAGGATCCGGTCTATGTTAGCCGCGAGTCACCGAAGTGATCCGACGATCGTAGTTGGCTTCTAGCAAAGCATTAGACCCCTAATTGGACCGCACTAGATGATCTTGACAGTATGGTCATCGTTATCCTAGCTGACAAATTGATCGCATTGCCATCTTGGTCGAAGGACACTCCTTCGGAAGGACATCTCCTTCAGACCGAACGGATACATCCTTCATTATCGTGCTTATCACATTGTATCGATGTATCAATGCCTTTGTAGTGACTATTGTAGTCAATATTCGAAAAAAATATATAATATAATAATAATGATAATAAATATCCACATCTTCCATCAATCTCCATGGATATCCAAATGTCCACGAAACTTCAAAAATCTATTTTTGAAATGTCAGTACAAGTATTATAATAATAATAGTAATAAATATTTAAAATTGTCGATCAATGTCCACAGATATCTGAGGTCCACGAATGTCGAAAAATAGAAATATTTTGACATATCAGTAAGAAAAATTATTTTTCATATGATGAGATAATAGTAACAGTATAATAATAAACATCCGTCGATTGTCCATCAATGCCCACGAAAGTCCAAGAACATATTTTTGAAATATTAATAGGATTAATTCCGTTTTAGCCCCCGATTTGTGACCAACTGGCCGTTTTGGCCCCTAATTGTGTCCGCCAGTTCGTTTTGGCCCCAAAAAATTCCTAAATGGCCCCAAATTTTTTCAACCTCCCAATTCTACCCCCAGGGCATTTCTGTAATTATTTTTTTTCTTATTCTTTGTCCACCTCATCTAACAATTGACACATCACTCTGTCCACCTCACCCTTCTTCTCCGGCGAAAGGTTGCCGGCCGGAATAAAAAATTCCGGCCGGCCACCTTTACCCAAATAATTTTTTTTTCATTTCTCTCTCTTCTTCATCTCCTTCTTTCTCTCTCTTCTTCATCTCCTTCTTTCTCTCTCTTCTTCATCTCCTTCTTTCTCTCTCTTCTTCATCTCCTCTCTCTTTCTCTCTCTCTATAACTCGCCCCTTCGCCGGAAACCAGAACTTCAAGGTCTGGTGCGAAACCAGATTCGGTCTGGTTTCAAACCAGACCGAGATCTGGTTTCTACAACCAGATCCCGGTCTGGTTTGAAACGAGATCGGAATCTGGTTTCAACTAACTAGAACGGAATCTGGTTAGTTGAAACCAGATTCCGATCTGGTTTCAAACCAGTCCGGGATCTGGTTGTAGAAACCAGATCTCGGTCTGGTTTGAAACCAGACCGAATCTGGTTTCCAACCAGACCTTGAAGGTCTGGTTTCAAAGTAAAAGAAGAAGAGAGAAAGAAGAATAAGAGAGAGAAGAAGAAGAGAGAGAAAGAATGAGATGAAGAAGAGAGAAATAAGGAGATGAAGAAGAGAGAGAAATGAAAAAAAAAAATTTGGTAAAGGTGGCCGGCCGGCAACCTTTCGCCGGAGAAGAAGGGTGAGGTGGACAGAGTGATGTGTCAATTGTTAGATGAGGTGGACAAAGAAAAAGAAAAAAAAAATAATTACAGAAATGCCATGGGGGTAGAATTGGGAGGTTGAAAAAATTTGGGGCCATTTAGAAATTTTTTGGGGCCAAAACGAACTGCCGGACACAATTAGGGGCCAAAACGGCCAGTTGGTCACAAATCGGGGGCCAAAACGGAATTAACCCATATTAATAATAATTTTATTTCACATGGTAAGATAATAATAAGTATCGCCCAATTATTCGTCTATGTCCACAGAAATCTGGATGTCCAAAATTACATACCACATCCCACATACCACATACTACATGCCACACACCACATCCACACCGTCAACAACACTTTCAGGGGAACCTTTAAAAATTAGTTAACTTACACTATAGTAATTTAACTTACCCTATGAAACTTACATTTTATATTGTAATTTAGTTAACGTACCCTATGAAACTTGACATTATTCATTTTACCCCCCTTAAACTAACTGTGCGATTGCCGATACACCTCAAACTAACATATTTGGTTAAACTTTTTAATATTTTAAAGTTTTGATCAAACAATGTTTTGGAGAAAGGAGAATTTAGTGTCGTTTACAAAGTAGAACTCGAAGACGGTACAAAGATTCCCATGAAGAGAATGCAGTCAAGGGGGATGATTCTCATGGACCCTCTTTTCAACTTCAAATCACCTTCCTCAATGAACTTTACCTTGTTTTAGGAGGCAGTCTAATTTTGTACATTCAATCATATCAGTACAACTTCTATAACTGCTAGATATTAGTTACACCAATTATTTTTTCTTCTTCCTCAATGCACATTATGTAATGACACTTAGTAGCAGCTTTCATCTTCAATTTCAACATAAAAAACTTATAAAATCGTAAGTGTATTTGTTTCCTTTTAAATAGATGGTCAATGAGATGTTAAATTTATATTGGAGGGAAGACCAACCAAGAGAGAGGTGTTGTCATAATATGTCTATTAAACTTGGTGATTAAGTTGTCGTTGATTCTCATGGACCCTTTTTCACCTTCCAATCACCTTTTTTCAATGCATTTATTCTTGTTTAAGGAGGCAGTCCAATTTTGCACATTTAACCATATCAGTACAACTTCCATAACTACTAAATATTAGTTATACCAATTACTCTTCTTCTTCCTCAATGCACATTATATAATGACACTTAGTAGCAACCTTCATCTTCAACTTCAAAAACACCATCTCTCACAACTCCCTCTATTATCCTCTCTTCATGTTTCCTATATTCAACCTCTCATAATGAAATAAATAAATTAAGAATAACCGTTTTTTCTTCATAACACTGTTTGTACATTCAAAATCATACCTTCCTATTGATATTGCAACAATGTGGGAGTTAAGCAGAAGTTAGTTTCACCAATCGATCTTCGTTGGAACTATTCAGATCCATGCATGTGGTAAAATATTACATGCTTTAAAAATCGGATTTTTACTATTCAACTCCAAAATCTATGTGATAGTGGTACTCCTCCACCCAGTATTAGAAACCTATCTGCTTTAGAAACATTAGAACTTTGAGGGAACAAACTCACTGGTCTTTTTCCTAGTTTAAGTGGGATGAGTTCATTACGATATTTGTCTCTCAAGGACAACAATTATTCTTATATCCCAGATGATTTCTTTCTGGGTGTAGCGAGGGTCACTTATATCTTACTGATAATATCCTCTTCAATTCATGGGTGATTCCAGATAGTCTAAAAGATGTTGTAAGTCTTCAATATTTCTCGGCTGATTTAGCTAATATTAGGGGTAATATCGAGATTTTCTTGGAAATTTAAGTTCACTAAAACAATTTCATTTGGAAAACAATTATCTTGAAGGTCCAATTTCTCTAACTTTTGTTGGTTTGCGTGTCGAAAGTCTATCTTTGAATGATCATAGAAGTTATCATAGACTCACTGGACATACAACAAACGACATGCCACACACCACACACCACACACCACACACCACACACCACATTCACAAAGTCAAAAATATACTACAATACATTTAACAACTTAAATTTTTTGCTACAAGTTCGAGCAGGAAGTTCTCTAAAATTTGCCCTCGTGAGGGAGTCAATAACACTTTCAAGGGCGCCTTTAAAAATTTTAATGTTTCTTCTGTTGCAATTTTTCGTCTTTTAAGAATAACCGTTTTTTTTCTTCATAACACTGTTTGTACATTCAAAATTATACCTTCCTATTGATACTACAACAATGTGGGAGTTAAGCAGAAGTTTAGTTTCACCAATCGATCTTCGTTGGAACTATTCAGATCCCTGCATGTGGTAAAATATTACTTGCTTTAAAAATTGGATTTTTACTATTAACTCTGAAATTTATGTGATAGTGGTACTCCTCCACCCAGTATTAGAAACCTATCTGCTTTAGAAACATTAGAACTTCGAGGGAACAAACTCACTGGTCTTTTTCCTAGTTTAAGTGGGATGAGTTCATTACGGTATTTGCCTCTCAAGGACAACAATTATTCTTATATCCCGGATGATTTCTTTTTGGGTGTAGCGAGGGTCACTTATATCTTACTAGATAATATCCACTTCAATTCATGGGTGATTCCAGATAGTCCAAAAGATGTTGTAAGTCTTTAATATTTCTCGGCTGATTTAGCTAATATTAGGGGTAATATCGGGATTTCATTGGAAATTTAAGTTCACTAAAACAATTTCATTTGGACAACAATTATCTTGAAGGTCCAATTCCTCTAACTTTTGTTGATTTGCGTGTCGAAAGTCTATCTTTGAATGATCATAGAAGTTATCATAGACTCACTGGACATACAACATAGGACACACCACACACCACACACCACACACCACACACCACACACCACATCCACAACGTCAAAAATATACTATAATACACCTCAAACTAAAATATTCGGTTAAATTTTTTGATATTCCACGGAAAGGTACTAACAACTGTAATTAACAACTTTGGATCAAACAATGCTTGGGAGAAAGGAGGATTTGGTGACGTTTTACAAAGGAGAACTTGAAGATGGTACAAATATTGCAGTGGAGAGAATGCAGACTAGGGGATGAGCGGTAACAGATTGACTGAGTTCATGTCTGAGATTGTTCTTCTTATTAAAGTCCGACATTTGAATCTGGTGGCTCATCTTGGTTACTACGTAGATGACAATGATAGAATTCTTGTGTATGAATACATGCTAACAAGGGACTTTGAGTCAACATCTTTTTCATGGGCTGCAAGGAGTGTTTAAGGTTCTTTACTGGACAACAAGGTTAAAGGTTGCCCTGTATGTTACTAGGAGAGTTGAGTATCTTCATAGGTTAGGCAAATCATGTTTCATACACAGAGACCTTAAGCCCCTTAACATTCTTCTTGGGGATGATATGTGAGCTAAAGTTTCAAATTTTCATACACAGAGACCACATCCCACATGCAACATACAACATGCCACACACTACATCCACAATGTCAAAAATATACTACAATACATTTAACAACTTAATATTTTTTGTTACAAGTTTGAGCAGGAAGTTCTCTTAAATTTTCTCTCATTGGGGCGTCAAACACTTTCATCCTTTAAAATTATAATATTTGTTTTGTCGTAATTTTTCGTCTATCTAGTAATTTAGTTAACTTACCCCCTCAAAGATGCCATTATTTATTTTACCCACCCATTCAAACTAACTGTGTGATTGCCGATATACCTCAAACTAACATTTTCGGTTAAATTTTTTAATATTTCACGGAAAGGTACCATCAACTGCAACTAACAACTTTTGCTCAAAAAATGTTTTGGCAAGCGGGAGAATTAGTGTCGTTTACGAAGGAGAACTCAAAGACAGTACCAAGATTGCGGTGAAGAGAATGCACACTAGGGGGGATGAGCGGTAACTGATTGACTAACATCATCTCTGAGATTGTTGTTCTTACTAAAATTCGAGATTTGAATCTGGTGGCTCTTCTTGGTTACTGCATAGATGACAATGATAGAATTCTTGTGTAGGAATACATGCCACAAGAGACTTGAGTTAACATCTTTTTCATGGGTTGCAAGGAGTGTTGAAGGTTCTTGACTGGACAACAAGGTTAAAGGTTTCCCTAGATGTTGCCAGGAAAATCGAGCATCTTAATTGTTTAATTAGGCAAATCATGTTTCATACACACAGACCTTAAGCCCTCTAGCATTCTTCTTGGGGATGATATGAGAGTTAAAGTTACAGATTTTGGTCTTGTACGTAATATGTTGATGCCGAAGTCTCAATATATACAAAACCACATACCACATACTGTAGGATTTTGTGTGTATCTAATACATCTATCTAGTGCTCTAAGCGGAATCTGAAACATCTATATGTTAACACTAGATTACCAGGATAATAAAGCAAGAACTAATCAATGAACTAGAAGAGGAATAAATACTTTTATCGCGTTTTTCCCTCGAACCTTCCAATCGCATGTGAAGATCCAGAGCTTCAAGTGTAGCTCCTCTACTTAAGACACCGAGTAGGTTAACTTGATCTCCCTTCTTTAATATCTGCTAGAACTTAAGGGAATGTTGAGAAGAACCCTTCTTCTTGACTAGATTGATAGAGTTGGAGCTTTTTCTCTACAATCCTCTCTCTTCACTAGCTGTATATTGAGAGAGAGAGTTGTATAATTTTTCTTTCTGAGAAAAATCCACACCTTTTCTGTTCTCTAAAGACCCTTATATAGAGAAACCCTAATTAGAATCATATTCAAATTAGGTCTTTCTATTTTCAGGGTCACATAAAAGATATTACCCAAAATACCCTTTTTGGGTGTTTAGGGTTTTACCCTTTAGTGGCCGGCCAAAGCCGCCCACCATGGGCTTTATGTGGCTGGCCCACTTCCCTTGGTCGGCCATCACATGGCCGGCCCTTAGAGCCATGCTCCGGGCACCCCTTTTTTGCCCGGTTCTTTCTATCTTGTTTCGAATCGCCATTCAAACCTTTTTGGCCTATTTAGTTGGATACAATCCATCTTTAGCCTATTCTCGTCTAGTCAAATCTCTCCGATCAAGTTACCACCCTTATGTGTAAACCGTTGTAGGATCCGGTCTATGTTAGCTTTGAATCACTGAAGTTATCCGACGATCGTAGTTGGCTTCTAGCAAAACGCTACGACCCCTAATTGGACCGGAATGGATGATCTTCAGGATGAGTTCATCGTTATCCTAGTTGACAAATTGATCGCATTGTCATCTTGGTCGAAGGACACTCCTTCGGAAGGACATCTCCTTCAGACCGAACTGATATATCCTTCAGATACAACATACTGCATGCCACACACCACATCCACAATGTCAAAAATGAACTACAATAAATTTAACAAGTTACGTTTTTTTGTTACAAGTTTGAGCAGGAAGTTCTCTTAAATTTTCCCTCGTGGGGGCGTCAATAACACTTATAGCCTTTAAAAATTTTAATATTTCTTTTGTTGTAATTTTTCGTCTATCTAATAATTTAGTTAACTTACCCCCTCTAAGTTGACATTTTTACATTTTACCCACTCAAACTAACCGGGTGATTGCCGACACACCTCAAACTAAGATATTCGGTTAAATTTTTTAATATTCCACTTAAGGTACCCAGAATGGAATTAACAACTTTAGTGCAAACAATAATTTAGGGTGTGGGGGATTTGACATTGTCTACAAAGGAGAACTCGAAGACGAGAATGATTGGGGTGAAGATAATACAAGTGGGGTGATGACCTGTAACGGATTGACGGAGTTCATGTCTGAGATTGTTGTTCTAACTAAAGTCCGACATTGAAATCTGAAAGTTTTTCTTGGTTGCTTTTAGATGAGGATGAGAGACTTCTTATGTATGAATAAATGCCAGAAGGGAGTTTCAATTAAAATCTTTTTCACGGGTTGCGAGGACGGTTTTAGCCTCTTTACTGGACCATAAGGTTGAAGATTGCCCCGAATGTCACTAGGGGAGTCGAGTATCTTCATGGTTTAGGCAATTATCTTTCATACACAAAGACCTTAAGCCCTCTAACATTCTTCTTGGGGATGATATGAGAGCTAAATTTTCAGATCTTGGTCTTATACGTAGTATTGCTTATGACAAAGTCTCATTATATACAAAATTTATTGAAACTTTTCGTTATCTTGCGCTAGATTATGCTGATAACAAGTTTACTTTCTTCCTTAACCAACAACTTCACCCTTCTACCGCGTTATAGAATATAAAGTACCATTTTGCAAGCAGTTGCAATCATTTTGCAAGAAATTACAACTCTTTTAAAAGTAGTTTGAATCCTTTTGCAAACCAATTGCAACCTTTTCGCGATTAGTTATAAATTACAAAAATACTTGGGGATCTGAAATTCTAAATATTTTGTGTGCTATTTCATACCAAAACAAAAAATTTATAAGAACTTTTGACTCTTCGAACCATATCGTATTGAAAATAATGATCTTCTGGTTAGTGGATATGAGCTTAATTTGTGAATGTTTTGGCTCCTGTTTAAGCAATCTTTCTACCAAATTTATGCCTGAATTGTTGCGTATACTTTGTTTCCTGTGGCACTAACGAAAAATTAGTGTTGCTGATATTTTTTACAGCTACCAGAAGAGTAACCACCAAGGTTATGTATACAGATTTGGAGTGATACTAATGGCTGCCGGTTGAACAGTGACAAAGCTAGCTCGCCATTGCAAGGGAATCAAATCAATGACAAGATTAGGTTGATATTGAGTTTCATTTGAGTCAGAATTAGACAATGAGAATGAAAAAGAACCAGCCAAGTCTTGCTGCGTTTAGAAAACCTCATGAACAATTCCTGCTACTTAAACAAATTACAAGTAACTGAGACTAACTAAGAATAAGTAACATTACTTTTCGTATCTTTGAAGTCTGAGAATGTTGATTCACCCTCAAGTTTCATTAGCACTAGTAATGTCACCAGGGTCCACTCTTCATTTTACCCAAGTTTAAACTTTCCCTCTTTTATTTCCTTACAGTAAGATCCTACTAAAACCTAATCTAAAGGGAAGTAATTCAAATGATGCTTTCTTCTTCTTTTCAGTTGTATATCCTTCAAATACACAAGTTATAAAGTACTTCTGTTGTATATCCTTCAAATTTTCAAATGAAACTTCTGTTGCTTTAAAGCTTTAAGAAAAGCTTCACAAATCAAGTCAACAGAGGAGAACAAGTAGCTTTTGCTTCAACATAATGATGGCCTAAACTTTGTTGAAGTTTTCACATTTGAATTTATGTTCCCCTTCAAACATAAAAAAAAAGGTAGATAGTCTTTGTTCTTTTTCCTATGTTATAGCTGAAATAAGACCTCGAGTCATACACGAGGTTAGATTTCAGAATGGTTTGTATTTTCCCTGATTCGTGATGTCTGACTCATCTAGGTGACTGGCTGGCCTGGTTTGAGTTGATTCTAGGTCTATTCTTAAGAAGAATCTAGTGTTTGCCTCATAACGATCCAAGTCTAAACTGAACTGTCAACTGAAGTTTATTAGCATTGTAATAATGGCATATACAATCACAAAATGCAACAAAGCAAAGTTTGTAGTAAAGATAGAGATTGCTTTTTTACTTGATCTACACATCTCTAAAGCAAATAAAATATTGAAAGAATCAGGCTTAAGTAACAATAATATGAATATCAGACGGAACTCACAGAACATGCCTCCATGTGTGTCAATCAGGTCCGGCAACGATTGTGTGTTGCCGATTTAGAGAAGAATATTTGCCACTATACTCAAAGTTTTGAGTTCAACTTCACTTTTCTGGATTCAACTAGCCCTTCATGTCCACCACTGAATATTAGCATAATATGCATGATCCAAGGTCTCTTGAAGGCAATGGATTGCTAGACGCCTATGTTGTCCTATCGAATTTTTTGGTTAATGCAGTTTTATATGTAGGCGGCCGTTCTCTAGCTTGGAAATTTCATGGATTCAAATCTTTGAATCCTAACTTTTCCAATCAACTTGTTTTTAGAGCTCAAAGAACCTTGCTCTATGACAACCATTTTTCCAATCTTGGGAAATTTTCGGCACCGAAATCCCATCCAACTCCATCTGAGATGCGCTTCTTCTCAAGGGGAACAGTTTTCCTAGTAGATTTACCGGAGGTGGACTTCCTTCCCTTATTTTCTTCTTTAGCCCAAACTCTCGTTGTATCTTCATGACTGAATTGGTTATCGTGAGTCCTGTTATTATAACCAAATTTTAGTTCTATAGAATGAAGATCACTTTCGGCTGAATCTTCTTCTTCTTCTGTGTTTACATCTCCATGGTCCTCCTGACCTTCTACTCTTAAGTCCCCTTCTTTATCTTTGTCCATCTTGCTCCCACAATCTCGAGACCGAATTTTCTTTTCTTTAACCTTGTTGGTTCTTAAGAAGGCTTCGAGCTCATTTTTCAGCTTCTCCACTGCTGCATTCTTCTCCTCAAACTGATACTTTGCTTCTGAAAGCTTCATTTGGACTCTCTCTTCACGTAACACATCGGCAAGTTGAAGCATCTCCCTCTCTTTCTCCACCTCTTCGATAACTTTCGCAAACTCTCTCTTCAGTTCTTTCGTCTTTGCCTTGTCCTCATCAATGCCTCTAGCTAATTCTTCACAAATTTGTTCCATTATTTCTCTAGCTCTCTTCTCATTTACAAGTTCGATTTTCGTCTTTGACAGAGCCACTTTAGTCTCAGCTAATTCGCTCCCAAGCTTCTTATTCAAGCTCTCCATTCGTCTCCTAAACTTCTTCTCCACTTCAAGATCCCCTTTAACAGGTTTTAATAAAGCCTCAACTTTTTCTCTCTCCTTCCATTCCCATGCTGCCTTTTCTTCTGCAAAATGCTTTATCAGACGATGCATCTCATTACGATCAGACCGACTTTCTTGAATAAGATGATTGACCTGAACATGAGCTCTTCCTATCTCAGCTTGTAGAGCCGATAAAACAGACACACGAGAGGAATTATGCTCTTCATTACCCACAAATCGATCGAGTACTTTCAGAAGATCTTTCGAAGAGGCAAGACAGTTACTAAGATCCTTCAAACGGGTCTTATGAACATCCGATCCTGCCGGACTCCACCCTCGCAGTTGAATCTGCAACATTTTTATACATGTGATCCAAACATCTATCAATGAGGTTTCTTTTATTCAAATTCAAAAATGATAAGGCCTTGCAAAATTCTCAAACGTTCTATTATTTTCTCTAATTCAGAAAGCGATAAAAATATAGCATTCATACAAATTCGAATGATAATTTCGATTTGAAAAAAATACCCACATCTAGTTCTATCATATATCTATCTTATCTAGTATCTAGTAAAATCAAAGAGTTTGACATCTCTAAAAGGGATGAACAAGGTTTGAATTACCTCCATTTTATTGGCATTCCTACTGCAACCCGAACTTCCTCTTCTTTGATGATCAGTAAGCCTAAGCCTCTGAGGTATACCCGAAGTTCGTCTCTGATGACTACCTGTTCCTGAACGACGCAACCTCTGTGAAATCAAAACATAAACAGAATAAAATAAGTTAAAACTCGTCAAATTTTCTTCGTGGCAAAAACAATCTAACGACATTTTCTAGGCTTCAGCTCTCTAATAAGGTCTACTTCATGGGTTTGCATAAGTTTCCAAAGGTTTGCATGGGTTTGTCATATCGCCCTTCTCCTATGTGGGACTATTCTCACACGCCCCTTTAGTGCAGCATTCTTTGAGAATATTACGTGTGGCCTTAGCTTTGATACCATGTTAAGTTTGTGGTCATCCAACTCAAAACCAATTATTTTTCTTTTTGAATATTGACTACAATGGTGATACATCGGTACGATGTGCTAAACACGATAAGAATTACTACTGGCCTAAAGCCCGGCGAATTGAAATGGCCTCGGGCCGACAAAATGAAATGGCCTAAAATGGACAGAAACTACTACATTTATACCCAAGTTCAATATTCCTGGATTTGCACTTCCATGGGATCGAACCTGAGACCTCCGCGTACTAATTCTCAAAACCAATTCACAATGACTAAAGAAGACCTACACATTGTATTTTTTGGTTGCTAGATGGCCCTCTATCCCATGTGGGACTGCATATAGGTAGGCTAAACCACCAATAATGACATTGTATTTTTAACCAAGACCAACACGAAATTGGACTTCTGAATAATTTAAAGAAATAAAGGGGATTCAATTAGCAAAACTCACATCAGAAACAGGACTATGTGATGGATCGGATAAATGTGGTGGAAGATAACCTGATTGAACTGAACCAAAAACCCTTTCTCTATCTCTCCCTCTAATTTCTTTATGATTTCTTTTCTCCTCCAAGATTTCTCTCAATCGAGGTGAAGGTACTACTTCTTCATTCATGTGCCAAAGTGTTGCAACAAGTTTTCTAGCAGAAACAGGAACTTGATCTTTTCGATTAGAATCTGGAATTTGGGTAATGGGGTATGGGGATTTTGAGTTCATCTTCCAATTCGGTGCTGGAGTATTTGCAATTGATCCTCCATTCTTTCCGATCAGAATTGCCTTTTTGATTCTGTAATTCTCAACTATTGAAGATGAAGATGAAGAAGAAGAGTAACCACGATTACCGATCGTACCTTCAATTCTGTGATTCCGCCTCGACATTTAATCAAAATGGGTAAGTAAAATCTTAAGAAATTCGATAAAATCTCAGACAAGAAATCAGAACCAGACAAGTAGCAGACTAGCAGTAACAGAGGAACCGTAATTGGGGTTTTGTTTCGATCTGGTGGATGAAAGCAGATTGTGATCGACAGAGAAATGGAAGATTTGGTTTATACTTTTTTGTAGTGAGAGAAAGAAAGAAAGAAAGAAGAAGATGATTAAGAGAGAAGCCAGAACCTTTTAGCTGTAGAGAGAGAG
>BEHA01050439.1:584020-638347 GCA_002897215.1 Eschscholzia californica subsp. californica | reverse complement strand
CACATAGGGGCCGTGGGGGCACATTGCCCCCACAAGTCCAAATATGAGCTCCTTTAGACTTTAAAAGGTGCCTTTAAAGTGTCCCTGCTCAAATTAATTCTTTACCTAGCCAACTAATCAACCCAAACTTTAGCCAATAACTATAACAATGTTAATAACTCAAATACCCGCTTATGACCGTCCACTAACTTTTACCTCAACCCACATGCCCCACCATGCCCATTAAAACAATTATTTTTACTTTTTTTCTTTTCTTTTGCAAACATTTACTTTTACCTGAATCCTGATCTTTTTTTATAGTTTTGATTTTGGTTAAGGGTCCGTTTGATATGTTAGAATGTCTGAGTAAAAAAATCGTTCTGATGAGAAAGAAAATGATTTTCTTTCTTATATGAAAGACAAGTTCTAGTGTTTGATTGGTTATGAGAAAATTTGGAGGTGCCTTTAAAACTCAAACCAAATTTACCCCCTAATTGGGTTTGCTGAAAACTCAACCCAATTTAATTGTGTCTTTCTCAACAAAAAAAAAAAATTAATTCTCTCTCTCTCTCGTTCTTCTTCTCCAGTCCGTTTCCATCTCTTTCCATTTCTTCCTTTCTCATCCATTTCTATATAGACAATAGAGAATGAGACAGTTCGGCTTGAAATTAAGGTTCTTAAAGAAAACTAATCAGCTTGAAATTAGGGTTCTTGGAGCAAATTGAGTTACTTTCTCTCTAGATTTTAGATTTGTATGCTTTTATATTTCTTATGTCTTTCTTAACAACTATATGGGAAACAATTAGGGTTATAGGAATTAGGGTTTCTTCTGGTTCAAACAGATTAGGTTGAGGATTTTAGAAGATGAGTGACAGACTAAGAGAGAAAGATAAACATTTTTGATGAAGCTTCAACAAACAACCGACTTCATCAAGGTTCAACATCAAGCTTCAGCGAACAATCTATTACATCAAGCTTCAAGAGATTCCTGGTTCAACATTTTTGATGAAGCTTCAACATCCTTTAGGGATCATCGAAACAGTTTCATTTGCTTCAACCTGTCGATTTTTAATTTGGGTTTCGATTTGCTTCAACCAATTGATTTTCAATTTGGGTTTCGATTTACTTCAACCAATCGATTTTCACTTTGGGTTTCGATTTGCTTCAACCAATCGATTTTTAATTTGGGTTTAGGTTTTTCATGATTTGAGTTCTCAATTTGGGATTCGAGAAGGAGAGATAATAGATTCAGTGATGGAGTTAGAAAGAATGTGAGAAAGTAGAGAGAGTTATGGCGTGAGGTCAGAGGAGAGAGAGCGCGTTAATGAACAGCAAGTGAGAATTCAGTTTTACCATTTAAAAAGTGGTAAAAATTTTGGGACCATTTTCAAACTTTTTTTCTCACGAGAACTTGACTTTCCCATCCAAATGGCAAATCAAACGGTGGAAAATCGTTTTTCCTAAGAAAATCGTCTTTCTTACCCACTAGCACATGTATCAAACAGACCCTTAGTTAAAACCAATTCCGACTCCACCGTCAATCCTAATTTCAATCCAAATAGGTAACAAATAAGGTTGCAGAAGTTAGAATTTTGTTAATTAGGTAGAACTTGGTTAATTATTTGCTGAAGCCAAAGCATAAAGTAGCATCCTACGAATTTATTGTGAACAAGATGGAAAAAAATTTATCGGAGTGGAAGAAAAGTTCTTTATCTCAAGCAGGTAGAACTGTTCTTCTTCAAAGTGAACTTGCATCCATGCCTATATATTTCCTCTCAACAAATATAGTACCAAAGAAGGTAGTTGATAAAATTGAGCAATGTCAAAGAAATTTTTGGTGGGGGCACAGTTTGGAGAAAACAAAGATGCATTATTTAAGTTGGAAGAAGATGCAAGCTAGTCTAAATGAAGGTGGATTGGGCATTCGAGATATGGGCATAGTCAATCAATCGTTGGTAGGGAAGTTGACGTGGAGATTCATTACAGAACCGAATACACTATGGGCAAGGTTAATGAAAGCGAAATATCTCAAAAACCAGAATTTCTGGACCTATAAAGAAAAATCTGGTTGTACATCTACTTGGAGAAGTATCTTAGAGATGAGGAAATTTTTAGAAGAAGGGGTATGTTTCTCGGTGGGGAACGGCCACACAGTTCGTATATGGGATGACCCATGGGTGCCAAATTTGAGAGGTTTTAGACCAAATAAAAAAGAAGTTGCATCGGAAATTTTAAATCTATTCTTTGTCAAAGACCTTATTGATCAAGATGGGAGGTGGAAAAAGACGGTTATAGAGGAAGTATTTGATGAACTCTCGGTAAGGCGATTTATGAAATTCCTCTTACCAATACAGATTTGAGTGATAAAATTATTTGGGTACATACGGCAAAAGGTGAATTCTCTTCGAAGTCTTTATATACTTCAATTGCAAAACAGACACCAAGTTCCTCAAACACTATGGAACTCCCTCATGGCTTTAATTGGAGGTACAATGGAATAAACTAAGATTAGCACCAAGAGTTAAAACTTTTCTCTGGAAAATTCTACATGATGCTTTACCTACCAAGACAAGAGCTTTAAAATTTAATCTACAAGCTTCGAAAATGTGCGATGTGTATCAAGAAATGAAAGAAGACTTAGATCACTTGTTTCGAAGTTGTAAGAAGGCGAGACAAACTTGGTTGTGTTACCCGCTGAACTTAAGAGTAGAAGGTGAGGAGGATTTCAGACACTAATTGTGTCGATGGTTAACTAGTGAGGAGGAAGAGGAGGTGATTGGGCTTAGAATATATGTTGCATGATTTTGTGGAAATCCAGGAACAGTTGTGTGTTTGAAGGAACAATCCCCAATTGCTACAAAATCATTCAAGAAGCACTTACTATGCAAACAGATTTCTCAAATTCAAGATTGGAAGTCATTCAAGGAGAGGATCAGGTAAGTTACACAAAATTTTGGACACCACCTAATCAAGGGAAGTTAAAGATTAATTTTGATGTAGCATTTTTCAAAGGAAGAGCGGCACTGGCTGCGGTTTGTAGGAATGAAAAGGGCGAGTTTATAATGGCTGCTACAACGAGTACCCATGCAATATCAGCCATGGAGGCAGAAGCTAGAGCAGCTCTATTGGCGATACAATTGGCACTTAATATTTCTGAATATGAATGTATTTTGGAGGGGGATGCGTTGACGGTAATTAACGCTTGGTCAGACAACATTGAAGTGGCTCCTTGGAAAATCCGGCCTCTTATTATGGAGATCAAGATGAGAAGTTTAAAGTTACAAAACTGTTCGTTTAATTATTGTAATCATGAAGCGAATCAAGTAGCGCACATTCTCGCAAAGTATGCATTTAATTTGAACCTGACTGAAACTATGGAGACCTATCAGACTCCTAGTTGCACTGTAACTAAGTTGGCGTTTGATATTGCCAACATTTCAGTATTGCTCGAGTAGCGAATAAATTGAGGTATTTACCTCGTATTATCAAAAAAAAAAATGGTTTCACTCAAAACTAAGGAATCTTATTTAAATTAAATTGAAATTCCAAACAATTTCAATGCTCCATTCAAAATTAAGGTGTCTTTATCTCTCTCTTTCTCTAAGTCGCAAAATATTTTAGCGATTATTTTTTTCTATTTTTTTCTATATTAGCTTCAAAAAGAATTTAATTTATTATTAATTTTGAAATAATTACTTTGTGTTTCTGTATGCTTATGATTGGTGTTCGTTAAATTTTTTTTTTACGTGTTTCAGTTTTCTACCCAAAAAAATAATAGTGGTAAAATCAATTGACAATTAGTTAAAAGTATGCAACATAGAAAATTTTTTGTTTTCTTATAGCATACGAATTTGTTGTTTACTTTGACTTAAATGTGTCTCGCATTCAAAAACTTAGGGTGTGTTTCGTATCACCTATTTCCATCAAAAAACTTAGGTTGTGTTTGCTATTTACATTGACTTAAATGTGCCCCGCATCGAAAACATCCTGACCTCCCCCACTGAGTGTGCTTGTAACAAACTCCTAAAACTAATAAAAGAGAATAAAAAATATCTCATGGATTCAATTTGTGTGATTGAGTTGTTAAAAAAGTACTCACAAAATTTGTATTACAAATTTGCAACACTGAATTTTAATTCTTTTACTTCTATCTCTATATAAAGTTACCCTTGTAGGTATGTATTGTTCAATTCCTTACTCAATTCTATTTCTAGATGTTCATTGGTGATGTTATTATCATTTGAGATGGTGGAGGGATACTTAAAAATAGCAACTGTAAAGACTAGCTCTTGTTGCAAGCATTTTTGTCGATTTCCATTCCGAACATCTTTATCTTCGTTGTAAGTTAATGCGAAAAATGAAGTTTTCATTTCTTTCCTGAGACAATGGAGTTTCTTGATGATCTCAATCTTAACATAACTGTAGCAAGAACAGTCGGAAGATTTACCGGCAAGATTTTGTTCATAATGATTATCGGTGACCGGACACAATTTATATCATAGCCAATGGGAACCACGTACGCTTCTAAAATTTAGTTCTACTTCTTATTTCGGCTTGAAATTGGCGACCTATTCTGACGCAGATCCTATCGTCCCTTTATTCAAAACTCTCAAGATACTCTATAAACTTACGATCCTCTACGCACCGAGATGGCAATGGCTAATTACCTTTGTGATGAGCAAGAAATATTAAGCCTCTATTATTCAAATCCCCATAATCAGAAGTTTATCCATATCAGTGAAGCTAGGATTTCGGTTAAAGAGTAAAATATGACACATTAAACCCATTAATAGCATTTACGACCATCTGTTTGATTTCTATTTCAACTAATTTAGACTTTCTCCCCATTACTGTGATCTTGTATTATCTTGGATGATGATAGATTATCTTGGATGTCTAAGGAGAAAGAATACCAATTAAAAGAAATGAGTCAACTAAGATTATTTGTTCAGGAATTTTCAAAAATATTTTTCACATTGATTTCGTAAGTAAAATTGTACTTTCACAAAATGTTTTTTTTTTCAAATACTATTTAGATTTTGGTCTGATTTCCTATTATACCCCAAATTTTGGGTTTTTAGAAAGGAAAGGCTTTTGTCAATTGTGTTGCTAAAAGCATCTAACTATTGTGTTATAAGAAGGTGGACCCAAGTTGAGATGTATCTAATATGAGCCTTGAACCGCTCAGAGGCTCAAAGCTGAGAGGTCATCCAAGAAAAGCCCAGTCATTCCGAGCCCCAAAATAGTCTGAACTGGGCAAAGTGACGTGGAAGACTAGAGAGAGCCAACAAACCACTTTCTATACACAAACCATTAACTGACAGAAGATTTGTCAATGTCAGAAGATACACACTCGTGGGTATTATTCTCGTAGCCACCATCAACACGTGGCTCTCATCACAACTGGTGTCTTACCACCGCAACATCTCAACCAAGCATCAAACTACATCATCCAAACCCATATAACCATATCAGGTTTGTCGTAAAAAAAGGTTATTTCCCAAATGACCCCCTACTTTATGACTAGTTTCCCGCGTGGCCCCTACTTTATCAAAAATACTCAGATGACCCTCTTCGACCGTTAATGTCCATTTGACTGTGAACCTCTTTTTGGATTTTCCATAAATACTTCACGTCAATCAAATTGTTTCTCTCTCTTCTTCATCTTCCCCAAATTATTTCTCTCTCTTCTCTATCTTCCCCAAATTGTTTCTCTCTCTTCTTCATCTTCCCCATTTTGTTTTTCTTTCTAAAAAACATTCTTTCTAATCAAGCCAGACATTTATCATCAAAGCACTCTCTCTCTCTCTCTGTCTCTCATAAAAGCACAATGTAATCCAAAACAGATTCAGTAGTAACTACCCAATACCCATAATCAAACACCAAGAAAAATGACATTCATGAATTAAATCAGTAACATTGAATACTTAGTGGTGATTGAAAAGTCCAAGCAAAACCTTGGATGATTTTTTGACTATCAAATTGTTGGATAATCGGGCTAGGTTTTATGCTCTTCAAACCGCACCCCACCGCCCTTACTCTTTCTCTCTCTCCCTCGAATGTTTGCGTCCTCTCACTTTCTCTAAAATCTTATCTATTCAACAATCATGGGTAAACTTGTATTCATATCATGGGTAGGTTTGCTGAGATCCCTATCCCTAATTTTGAACAATAAGTCTACATAGCCCGTTTTAGAGAACCCCCACTTGAACCGTCCACCTTACGTGGACACAAAAAGACAAATTACTTTTCCTGCTATATGACGTTACTTTGAACTGTCCGGTTTGCCGTTAAGTTGTGAAGGAAAAATTCATCTGAACAGATAATGGCTTATGAGAGAAGATATGATCATTTGTGGAAGGAAAAATTCATCCGTACTTCCATCTTCATCATCATCTTCTTCTTTTAGAATTATACCAAAACAAATGGTTGTAAAAGAAAGTAACCCATTCTTTAATAGTGCTGACAAGACATAATCAAATGCTAACCAAGGGGCAATCTTGAAGTGTTCTTCTTCTTCTTTCGGAATTTTTGCAAATTTTGAAGATTTTCAAGAATTATATGATCATCTTTGTATGACTATGGATTTTGATGATGTCTTAAACTTGCCTAAGCTTAAAGACTAAGAGTAACAACGGATTTTCATAATTTCTCTACATGCATGGTGGTAGTGGCGGCCAACGTGTCGTGTTGGCCCGAAAACAGTCTGGCACAACCCGTTTATAAGGCAACACGACACGAAAAGTCGCGTGCCGGGTCGTGCCGACATCACGGGTCAAGCGGGTCGTGCCGACGTCACGGGTCAAGCAGGTCGTGGCGGGTCTGGGATTTTAAGCTTCCAGACCCGTCAACCACGACACGTTAGGAACATAAACACGACCCGCCACAATCCGTGGAGATCCTAACCCGCCAAGCCACGCTAACCCGTTAGAAACAGATACTTAGTTTACAAAATGTTATTGCTATTCTGTTGAAAGTAGTTATTAATTAATAAAATTAATAGTTAAAAAAATTATTAAGTAATAAAAAAAACATAGATTCTAAAGTTTAAACAAAGATCACAACGTTTGACTTAAAAAAATATTTTGTTACTTTTTTTTGTTTACAAATAAATAAATAAAAAAATCGTGAATGGGCCGGCAACAGCTGACTCATTAGCCACAACCCGGCACAACAACGGCTGGAACCTCCACGGACCCTGTGGGGCGTTTCTGTGCCCAGACCTTCTGGTCTGGGCACGGCTCAAATTCGTGTCTGACGTGGTTGTGGCGTGTCTAACACACCACGGCTGTCAAACGGGCTGTGCCGCCTCGACACGACTGTCAAACGGGTCGTGCCGCCATGACACGACCCGTTTGCCACCACTTTATGGTGGGATTTAAATTAGTAATTTTGTTACAGAAATCTTAAACCCTAGGTTTGACAACTTCAATTTCTTTACTAAGGGATGTTAGCGCTTATAAATTTTAACGGCAAAATTGGATGCTCAAAGTTAACCTCATGTGAAGAGAGAGAGAGAATGCTAACTTTTCTCTCCCCCATCATTTCCTATTAAGGTGTCGTTTGGCAACACTAAAATAAGTTACTCTTTTGCTTATTTAAGTAGAAAAGTCAAAAAGTTAGGTTGATAACGTGAAAGTTAATGACTTCATTCAAGTTAAAATTTGACTTTCTTTCACATTTTTAACTTTTGATTTTAAAGTTAAGTAACTTTTCTTTAACATATGCACGAATATTATTTTACCAAAACTTTTTCTTTGTTTATTTCCACTCCACCACCACAACTAAATCTCCACCAAACCATTGTACCATCACCACAACCACCACTATACACCTCCACCCCCACGACACCTCAAACCTCCACCACCATTGCATCTCAACCACCACTATACCTCCACCACTCCCATATATCCATCACCACCATTATCTTTACCACCACCATACCTCCACCACTACACCTCAACCACCACCACCACCACCACCACCATTTGTACCTCAACCACCACCATTGTCGTAACTTCACCACCACTTAACCTGAAGGATATATCCTTTCAGTCTGAAGGAATGTCCATCCGAAGGAGTGTCCTTCGAACAAGATGGTAATGCGCACGATTTGGCTCATACGATAAAGATGACCTTATTCGGAAGATCATCCAGTCCTGTTCAATTAGGAGTCGTAATGCTTAGCTAGAAGCTGCTTACTACTGTCGGATCACTTGGGTTATCCGCGGCTAACATAGACAGGATCCTACAACGAGTTACACATAAGAATGGTACTTTGGACAGAGAAAATAGACTTGTGGGAACTTTCCTATAGGTGGATATGATCCAGTCTGATAGTGCTTAAAAGGATAGAAATGAATTGGGCTAAGAGAAGAAGCCCAGAAAAGTGTAAAACCCACTTTTAGGCCAAGTAGGTGCAACCCCTTAAGGGGATGACCATAGCCGACCATAAGAGGGCAGTGGGACAGACAGACTAAGCCCATTAAGGGGCTAGTCTAGCTGGCCATACGCTTAGGGGAAACCCTAATAGGAATTTGTTCCTAATAGGGATTCCAAGTCAGATGGGACTCTGACAGGTTTATTTTTTCTGTGGGACTTAAGGAATCCTACTTTGAGTGAGACTCTTATTAGGTATTGCCTATAAAAGGACCAAGTTAGAGAACAGAAATGTGGTGGAATTTTCTCAAGAGAAAATCATCTCTCTCATACATCTCAGAGAGAGATGAGGATTTTAGAGAAAAGGTTCCTATTCAATCAATCAAGTCTAGAAGAAGGGGTTCTTCATCTCAACCTTCAAGAAGGTCCTAGCTGACTGAAAGGAGGGAGTTCAAGTTATACATTCGGTGTCTCAAGTAGAGGAGCTACACCTGAAGCTCTTAACTTCCGAATACTGGTCGGGATTTAGTTCGTCGGAAAGCGAATAAGGTATTCTTCTTTCCTTCTAGTTCATCTTTAGTTCATGCATATGATCCTGGATAATCTAGTGGTAAACATATGATGTTTGAGATTCCGCTACTAACACTAGTTAGATGATTAGGGTAGTTTTAGAGACGTGTAATTCCCAACAGTGGCATCACGAACCGTTTGCATGAAACTATCTTTGGCTAGAACGAATTGGATTCGAACTTGAATTGCTAGATAGCTTTGTTTTGAATATGGATTTGAACATGTTAGTGATTATTTTGAATTTGATTTAGACATAATCGTGTATGTTTTGATTGTTAATCAATAGAATGAAACTTTAGAATAGTATTTATTGAAAATAGTTTTCGAAAATATGTTTTAGGGTTTATGCTCTTTGATTAATGGGAACCAAAACAGTGTTTTGATGATGAAGATCATAAAAAACAACAACTTAAACCAACCAAAAGAAAGGTGGAAGGGCTAGGGTTTCTTAAAATTTTAGAAACCAGCTGGCCGGACCGGCCGGACCGGCCAAGACGCGTCTAGGACCCGTCTGGCTTGATCCAGCACGTCTCGGGTCCTAACCCGAGACGCGGGAAAGTCAGAACTAGGAATATCCCTGTCCGTGTGGAACTGGGATTCCTAGTCCGTGCTAGATTAGGAGTCCAAGAGTCCCAGACGCGTCTTGGACGCGTTTGGGGAATCCTAGTCCGAGACGGACAAGGAAAGATCGAGACGCGTCTTGGGTTCCCATATAGGTCTCGATTTAGGACCGAGACCCTGGACACTGGTCCAAACACATCGAGGATGCGCTTGGAGCAACCAGATGCGTCTAGGACGCATCTGGTGTGTCCAGAGGCGAGATGGCCTGAGCCATCCGATGGTTCAGACGCGTATAAAACAGACTTAGGCATCTCGAACTTGGCATCCGAGATGTCCTAGGTGCTGGTCCCAGCACCAGACGCGGCTAGGACACGTCTGGTCCAATGCATCTCGGATTAGGAGTCTGAGATGGCATATGCCTGACCCGATGCACTAGGCGCGTGTGGACGCGTATAACACATCCTTAGGCATCTCGACTGAGATGGCCTATGTACGGTCCTAGGTCAGATGCATCTAGGATGCGACTGACCCGACTAGGACGCGTCTAGCTAGACTAGGATGCGATTGACCAAGGGACTGAGCACGTCTGGAATGTGATGTCCCTAGGTCCGACCTTTGACTAGGCTTAGCCGAGACAAGTCTTGGGTTGACCCGAGACCGGTCAAAGGGCTTTGACTAAGTTTGACTTGGGTCTTTTTTGAGTTTGACTTCGGGCTATTGGGCTTTGACTCGAGAGGGAGATTTTTCAACCTTTTTCTCCCGGTTTCAAGCATAGTTTTCCGATATTGACCCGGGCCATCCGAGGGCCTCAACGGAGTTTTTCCTAAAACACGACTTTAGAAATCATCTAGGAAGAAACATAACGTGCCATTAGTCCAAATTTTACGAAAATATACTTAAGAGCCCGTTAGACATAGAGGTGTCACATTTTTCCTCCCAATTAGCTATTTAGATTATAGCAAACATAGATTCGACCTTTGTATACGAATCTCATACATACCTTAATATATTATGTATGATGTGAATGCGGAGAATAGTATGATCATAAGAAACTTACCTTCTTTTCTTGTTTCTAAGCACAAGTGTGTGTGCCCGAATTATACTTATAGTATAGGGTCTTAAGATACCATTGAAGAATGAAATGATGAGATCATGGTCAAGTGGGAGTAATCAATGGTGGTTTAAGGATAGGAAATCCAAACGAACCAAAGGCGAAACAAGAATCAATCTAAAGATCGAGATTAGATCTTTTAGGGGTCACAATAGGATCTAGATTACTTGATTTATTTCCTTGCGCGCATTTACTTACCTTTTACGTATACGTCACGAATGGTTATGTTAGAGTTCACAGTAACGCATACTTGATAAAATACGTAATAATCCCTAAGAGAATTTTGAGTATAAGCCTACCCAGAATAAGACACCTGTGATCTCTTGTTCATCGATGGTGGGTCTGCCTTCGGAGAGTGCCATCTTTTATCTCGGGACTATACGGGTAGATCTATGAACAAGTCTACGCGTCTAAACTGGTTATTCTCAACGAGTCAGCAAAAGGGTTTTGGACTTCGAGGCAAAGGATAAGCTTGACACTCAAGTGTGAAACTTATCAACCAAGAGCCATAAGAGTATGATCAGTAAAGATGTTACTCACCCATGACAACGAAGTTAAGGGCAGTGCCCTAGTACGCTTAACTTTGAAGAATTGGGATCTTCGAATCATATTATCAAATAGGGATAGATTCTTGAATAATATGGCAAAATTAGAATTTTGCTAGGATAACAAGTTTAAGTCACTTTGCGTTCTTTACATGTAGTTTAATTATGACGTTCGACAATATCTTCAACCTCTACACGGTGATTGAAAAATTGAACAATTTAAACTACGTTCAATGGGAAAGAAATCTGAGAAAGCTTCTCGGAAAAAGAGCAGAAGTATTAGACACACAAATCCCGGTACTTATAGAAACCTATTCGGACGAGGAACGTAAGGAAGCAGAAATTATCAAGAAAAGGTCAAAGCCATGGACAGGATTAGTGTTATTGTCCATGGAAAATGAATATCGAGATGGATTAGTTGACTTGGACGTATACACTATCATTCGACAACTAAGGGAAGTATTCAGCACACAATGTCGAATGGAGAGATATATGATCACTCATACTGTACTAGAAAAACGTCAAGAAAAGGGGAAACCAGTCCGACTTCATGTTTTAGAAATGATGGATCATTTCGAAGACTTGAAATGGTTGGGAGCTCCTATGACGGAAGATATGGCCGTTGATCTGAACTTACTGTCTCTACATGATGGTGTTAGTGAAGTAAGATGCGAATTTGACCAAAAGTTTGGCTTAGTGTCAATGGAAAGACTGCTTGCAATTTTGAAAGTTACTGAAAGTAGATTCAGTGCACCTGAAACTAGAGAAGAAATTATTAGTGTTCAAGAGGGTACCAATCCGGGAACGGGAGACGTTAGGGGAAGGAGATGTTCTGGCAGAAGAGGTGGCAAGCGAGTACCAAGGCCCAGAACTATCCTTCCTAACAATAGTTGTATATTTTGTGGTAGCACATCTCACATGTGGTTGAGAGATTGCCCTCGCTACCTGGAAGAGCTGAACAACGGAGCTGGGAGTTGCAGCTTATGTAAATATGTTAAAAGTTGACTCAATTGAATACATCCCTTAAAGGTATTAGGTACATAATTTTTGTTGCATTGTGATATGACATGAGCAAATGGGAGCTAAGTACTTAACTAGAGAGGAGACAAACCTGTCAAGAGCAAAAGAAGCAAAAGTTGCTGAAAGGGCTCAAGAAGGATCATAGTCTCCTATAGGCATTACTTTAATTAGATTTCAGTTTTTCTTTTTGAACATCACCTCTGTAATCAGATTTATGGAGAGAATAATGTATTTAGGTTCAATATTTTATGATGTTCTTAAAGGTGTCTATTCAACTTACAAACATGAACACCAAACGGTTTAATCAGTTATTCTAATCTAGTCAGACAACTAGGATAAACATGAAATTCAAAGGAACAATCATGGTTCATATCTTAGTCATAACAAGTCTTCCGAAACAATAGTGTCTAATACAAGCTGCTTACTAACTGAACCTGTATCTGCTATAGAAAATAAGAGAGCTCCATACGAGTATGGATTTTAGAAAGAGTTCTACAATAGTCTTTTATTCAAAAGTCTAAACACAGTTTCTTCAAAAGAAGAAATTCGGGGTCTTTCCTTCAGAACATCGAAACACAATTGGATTGTTGCTCTCGATGGTTTTTTACTTGATAGGAGTTATTTAAGAAGACAAGTGGGAGAAATATTCGAATACGATTCGAGCCGAGCAACAAATGGGAGTAAGATAAAAACTCACCGGGCAACTTCTTAAGGAGTTCAGAAGGTTTCACGAAATTGTTCAAAACCCCGAGTGAGTCTTTAGAAGACCCACAAAAACTATAGCTGAACAAACTCTGAAAATTAGCTGAGAGTCATAAAGGATCAAAAGTAAGAGTTGGTATCTAACATTCATAAAGAAATTCAAGCATTGATTTTTTGAAAAGAATTGTTAGAGTCTTGTTCGACAAGAGGGTAAGTGGGAGTGAAACAAGTTAGTTTTACGTCCTGTATGTGATACATATTAAAATTGAGAAACAGTCAGGGAACTAACTCAGTAGGACACCAGACGAGGGTAAATTAATTAGGCATCGAAATCTATACGGAGATAGATCAAAGGATGATAGGACTCGTTTAAAAGGAGTTTTGAAGAGGTCTAACTAGAAATACTCTTAGAGAGAGATTCTACCCATCTCTCATGGATCACTCCTAAGCAAGATTCAGAATTTGAAATTCTGATGAGCAAAAGCACATGAGGGAGACACTTGTGTCACAAGACATAAGATCAATTATGGAGATGATCGATGTTTACCCACACATTTAGAAATACTATAAATATTTTATGTCGTCGCCCATAAGTAACAGAGAGGGTTATAGGGATACTTTGAGCATCTAGGAGAAAGTCTCTAAAAGTAAAAGTTGAAGATAGTCATAAATAGAAATCTTCCGAAAATAAAGATATGAATCTTTTAGGTAGGACAACCAGGTGAAAGGGGTTTCACGGTGGGAGTCGTCGCAAACTCTACTAGAAAAGAAAGTACAATTATAACTTAGGAAGTTTTAGTTTCAGTTTAAGAAAACTAATATTATCGTACAGGCCGACGAAGGCATTCTTCAACAAGATAATAATGAGCAAAGTGAAACAAAATATGGATTGAATCCATGACTAAACTATCACCTTAGATCGAACATGGGAGATGTACGAACCCAAAGCATTAGGGTCACGAAAGACTGTCTTAGGAGACTTGTAAAATTGGGCACGTAAAGGAGTTTACGTGGGGAACTCACTTTTACAAACGCTAGTTATCCGAAATAAATTAGTTTATTTTGTCATCTAAATTGTGGTTAAGAATTTAGACGACAGTCCATAATAATGGAAAGTTCCAGGTAGGTTTATTAGATATGTAATCTAATGATAGAAACCCTATTAAGTGAACATGAAAGCATTCCGTTATATCATCCCTAGTCCAGGTCATTGGTTGGACAACAATGACAGAAGAAAACTAGCATGAGTGATTGACAAGATAGCGATGTTTCTTGGGCTATGGGAGTAAGAGCACTCAAGTCAGCTTCATGGATGTACAAGTTGATACGTCGGAACCCACCAAGTGAGAGTGTTTCAAGGGTTGAAGATATTAACGTCATAACTCTCATTTAGAAAATTTGAAAGATTCCTCAAAACATGAGTATTCACTCATCTTATGTAAAGAATGTCGAGCCTTGGTCCCGTCAAACGTCGTGCCGTGAAAGGAGGTTATAAAAACGGAGGCCGGGTGAAACAGGATAGACATGAAGCTGAGTGGGAGTACAAAAATGGAATATGTCTTCTTAATGAAAGTTAGGATAAAATATCTCTAGGCCACTTGAGGAGTGACAACTAGAAAATGCATGGTCGTGCTCAAATGGATTAAGAGTTAATCAATAGATTTGACAGTTTGTCCTCCCGATCAAGAAAGTTTGATAAATATGACGTATCAGATGAGATATGAAAAGACATGGGAATCGAGCATTGTACTTATTCTAAGTACAAGTGGGAGACTGAAGGATATATCCTTTTCGGTCTGAAGGAATGTCCTTCCGAAGGAGTGTCCTTCCGAAGGAGTGTCCTTTGACCAAGATGACAATGCGTGCGATTTGGCTCATAGGATAAAGATGACCTTATTCAGAAGATCATCCAGTCCGGTTTAATTAGGAGTCGTAATGCTTAGCTAGAAGCCGCTTACGACCGTCAGATCACTTCAGTTATCCGCGACTAACATAGATTGGATCCTACAACGGGTTACACATAAGAATGGTAACTTGAATGGAGAGAATAGACTTGTGGGAACTTGCCTATAGATGGATATGATCCAGCCTGATAGTGCTTAAAAGGATAGAAAAGAATTGGGCTAAGAGAAGAAGCCCAGAAAAGTGTAAAACCCACTTTTGGGCCAACTAGATGCAACCCCTTTAGGGGATGACCATAGCCGGCCATAAGAGGGTAGTGGGCTGGACAGACTAAGCCCATTAAGGGGCTAGTCTGGCCTAATGGTGGGAATTATGCCCAAAATCCCGAAACCCGATCCGGAACGCCCGAGTTCGAAGAAGAAACGTTCGGCCCGCAACCCGTCACGAGTAATGCACACCCGGCCCGCCTCAAGTTAGTGGTGAAGGATATAATGCCTAAGTCTGAAGGAATGGTATCCTTCCGAAGGAGTGTCTTTCGACCAAGGCTGCAATGCGTACAATTTCGCGAATAGGATCTTAATGACCTTACTCGGAAGATCATTAGTCCGGTCCAATTAGGGGTCGTAATGCTTAGATAGAAGCCAACTACGATCGTCGAATCAAGAGTTGATTCGCGGCTAACATAGACCGGATCCTACAAGGGTTACACATCAGAGTAGTGATTTGAACGAAGAGAATTGACTAGATGGATAATGGCAAATAAGTAGATTGGATCCATTATTGATAAGTCCTGAAAGATTCGGAGAAGTCCGAAGAGATAAACATGTCCGGGCCCAAAAGGGAGGCCCGGAAAGGCTTTAGGTAGGCCAGCCATGTGATGGCCGACCTAGGCACTAGGGCCAGCCATGTGATGGCTGGCTAGGCCCTAAGTAGGCCGGCCAAGGAAGCCCATAAAGGGCTAAGTTGGCCGGCCACTTTAAGTGACCCAAAGGAGGGTATTTTGGGTGTTGCCTTATAATTTGGTTTTAGGAATCCTAGTTTGAGTCTAATACCTCTTCTAGGGATTTCTATATATACCTAATTATACAACCTAAAGAGAGAGGCAATTCTAAGCCAAGTTTTGTTAGCTTCTCTGAGTGTCTGAAAGAGTTTCAGAATATACATCTCAGAGAGAGAGAGAGAAAAGGAGTTTTCTCAAGTATCTAGTCAAGAAGAAGGAGTTCTTCATCTCAACCTTCAAGAAGGTCCTAGCTGACTGAAAGGAGGGAGTTCAAGTCATTAATTGGTGTCTCAAGTAGAGGAGCTACACTTGGAGCTCTTATCTTCCGAATACTGGTCGGGATTTAGTTCGTTGGAAAGCGATTAAGAGGTAATCATCTTTCCAATCTAGTTCATTGGTATGTTCATGTATAGATCCTGGAAACTAGTGTTAAACATAGAGATGTTTGAGATTCCGCTACCAACACTAGACAATTAGGTGTATGAGATACCCTAGTACAATCCCCATCAGTGGCATCACGAGCCGTTTGCATGAACTATCTTTGACTAGACGAATTAGATTCATACTTGAACAACTAGATACTAGTGTTTATGATGTTTGAATAGAGATTCAAGCATAGTTTGATGAGATCAAATTAGGGTTTTGAATGAGATTCTTGACCTAGAAACACTAACACCATAGTTTTATGAAAAGAGTTTTCATAAACAAGCTTTAGGGTATAAGAACTTTGATAAAAATCATCAAAACCATGAAGATTGGTTGATGAATTTATCAAAAACAGTACCTAACAGCAGCTGGAACAAAGAAAAACAAAAAGAAAATCAGTTGGAACGGTTGGATTTCCAAAGAGTTTGGAAACCCAGCTGGCCAGACCGGACAGTACGCGTCCAGGACGCGTCCGGGCCGGACCAGCACGTCTCGGACAGACAGTCCGAGACAGACAGGGACTGGAAATCCCAGTCCGTGAAGGACCGGGAATCCTAGTCCGAGCCGGACTAGGAGTCCGAGACTCTCGGGTCTCGGACGTCCCAGAGCGTCTTGGACGCGTCTGGGATATCCCAGTCCGACACGGATTAGGAGTCCGAGACTCTCGGGTCTCAGACGTCCCAGCGCATGGAAGACGCGTCTGGGATATCCCAGTCCGAGACGGAATAGGATTCCGAGACAGGAGCGTCTCGGACATCCCTGACGCGGCTTGGACGCGCTCGAGGGAACCTATTAAAGTCTCGGTCTAGGACCGAGACACTGGACGGGTGTCCGGACGCATTCAGAATGCGTCTGGAGCGACCAGATGCATCTTGGATGCGACCGGAAGCTTCCAAACGCGACTGGGATGCGACCGGAGCATCCAGAAGCGTTTAGGACACATCTGGACGCGTCCAGAAGGCATCCCAGGTAGGATGGCCTTGCCGTCTGTGCACAGAAGCGTCTGGGACGCGACTGTGGAGCACGAGTGCATCTCGGACCGAACATCCGAGATGGCACATGTGCTGTCCCAGGTCAAGACACGTATGGGACGCGTCTGGAAGTTCCAACACCTCTCGGATTGAGTACCCGAGAGGGATGAAAGATGACACGATGGTCTGGACGCGTCTGGGACGCGACCAGGACGCATCCTAGACATCTCACCCGAGATGTCTATGGTCTGTCCTAGGATAGAAGCGTCTATCTGGGCTAGGACGCGACTGCCCCGAGAGACTGAGCACGACAGGAAGGTGCTGTCTCATGGTCCGGACCTTGACCAGGTTAAGTCAAGGGTTGACCAGAGACCAGTCAAGGGACTTTGACCAGGGTTGACTTAGGTCTTTTTGAGTGTGACTCAAGGGCTTTTAGGCCATGACCTGAAAGGGAGTTTTTCAGACTTTTTCTCCCGGTTCCGAGCAACTTTTTCCGACATAGACCCGGGTTAGAGAAGAGCCCGAACGGAGTTTTTCCTTATATTGATTTAGGAAACAATTAAGGAAGAAACGTAATGTGCTTCTAGTTTGAGTATTGTGAATACGAAACTTTAGAGCCCATTAGACATAGAGATGTCACAAATTCCCACGAATAGCTATACGAGACATAGCAAAACCTAGAAACGAATCTAGGATACATACTTTGTTTATTATGATTGTCATATTATTGTATGTATGGATGTACGTGATTGCGTAGAATAGTATACCTTGGATATGTATCCAAACGAACCATAGGCGAACAAGAAATAAACTTAAAAGATGAGATCTTTTAAGGGGTAATACTAAGATTTAACAAATCATTACGCAAACCCACATAAACTTTTACGTAATAAATCATGAATGGTTATGCAAGAGTTCACAGTAACGCAACATGATAAATTACGTAATAAGTCCCAAAAAGAATTTTGAGTAAAGCCTACCCAGCTTAAGACACCTGTTGAGCCCTTGTTCATCGATGGTGGGTCATGCCAAAGCAGGGTGCCATCTTTTACCTCGGGACAATACGGGTAGATCTATGAAGAGGTCTACATGTCTAAATAGTTATTCTTAGCGAGTCAGCAAAAGGGTTTTGGATTTCGAGGCTAAAGGATGATTTAATGTTTAAATCGTTAACCAAGAGTCATAGGAGTATGATCAGTAAGGAGTTACTCACCCAGGACGACGAATTAAGGGCAGTGCCAAAGTACGGTTAATTTCGAAGGAATGGGATCTTGGAATTATATTATTCTAAGGGGACGACAAAAATAGAATAATATAGGCAAATTAAGAAAATTTCCAGGATAACAAGTTTAATCACTTTCGCATTTCTTACATGTAGTTTAATTATGACAAAGAACATCTTCAGCCTCTATACCATACTTGAGAAATTGAACGATACCAACTTCGTTCAATGGGAGAGGAACCTGAGAAAGATTTTAGGTGAAAGCGCAGAAGTATTGGACATTCCGATCCCCGTGCTTTCAGAAACCTCTTCTGATGAAGAACGTAATCAAGTAGACGATATTCGAAGGAAGTTAGCACCAGTAACCGGTTTAATGCTAATGGCCATGGAAAGAAAATATATAGATATGTTCATTGACATGAAAGCATACACCATCATTCGACGACTAAGAGAAGTGTTTGGAACACAATGTCGAATGGAAAGATTTAGAATCACAATGGTGACACTGGGAATGCGACTGGAGAAAGGGAAATCCGTTCGTTATCATGTTTTGGAGATGATTGATCACTTCAAAGACATGGAATGGATGGGGTCTCCCATGCCAGTCGACATGGCGGTTGACATCACCCTGAATTCATTAGATGAAAGGTTTCAGGATGTAGTAATGAACTTTGAAGATAAGTTTGGCCGAGTTTCCTTCGAAAGTCTGCTAGCGATTCTGGAAGTTGCTGCAAGTAGGTTCAGCACCCCTGAAACTCTAGAAGAAATTATGAGTGTTCAGGAGACTGTAAATACGGGAACGGAAGACGTTAGGAGAAGGAAGCCATCTGGCAAGAGAATGGGCAAGAAAGCACCGAAACCCAGAACTATCCTTCCTAACAAGAGATGTCTTGTGTGCGGTAGTACATCTCATATTCGATTAAGAGATTGCCCGCGATTTTTGGAAGAATTAAACGACGAAACTGGGAGTTCCGGTCAAGGTAAAAATTATTAAAAGTTATTCAATTAAATACAAATTCCTCAAGGTATGTGATACCTAAAAGACTCTTATCATTATGAATGACAGGAGCAAGGGGGAGCTGAGTATTTATTGAAGAGGAGATGAACCTGTCAAAAGCTAAGAAGGCAAGAGTTGCTGGAATTGCTCAAGAAGGATCATAGACTCGATAGGCAATACTTTAAGGCAGTTTTAGTATTTCTTTTTCTTTTCAGAATATTGACTCTGTAATGAGATTATGGGAGTGAATAAAATATGAGATATTTTATGATGTTCTTAAAAGAGCCTATTTAACTTTTAAGTAATTATACCGAATGATCCGACTTAGTCATTCTAATCTTGTAAGAGTACAAGAGTTCAGTTAATCGTAGAAAATAATGTTAGACATAAAAGTCTACGATTAATGTGATTAGAATGGACGTAAGACTTGATTTTGGAGAAGTTTTGGAAACAAATCCTAAACCGAGAAGTGGGTCTGGATGACTAAAGAATATGATGAGATCATAAGTTCAATAGTCATCGCTCTTCCGAAAACACAAAAGTCTAATACGTATCTGCCAACCCACTAAAAACCTAGAAAAGCTATAGTGAATAATTGAGCCCATATGAATATGGATATTCTTTTACAAGGAGTTCTAAAATTTGTCAATTATTCTAATGTCTAACGCGAGTTAGACATAAGTTCTTCGAAAAGAAGAACGGGGTTTTCTCACAAATCATCGAAACACAATGTGATTGTTGCTCTCGATAGTGTCTTCATTAAAAGGAAGGTCCTTCAATGAAGACAAGTGGGAGGAAAAATCGAATAGGATTCGATAAAGAGCAACAAAAGGAAGTAAGGAGTTACTTGCCTTAAAACGAAAGGGAGTAAGAGTTACTCGGCTTACGTGACGAGGGATGTCGCCTTGAATGGTTCAAGGGACAATCGCCTAGAAACTTCTTAAGGAGTTAAGAAGGTCGCTCAAAAACCCTAATGAGTCTTGAGAAGATTCAAAAGAACTATAGCAGAAACCACTCTGAAATTGGACCGAAAATCCAAAGAGATAAGAGTAAGAATGGTTAAATCTTGTGCGACAAGAAGGTAAGTGGGAGTGAAACAAGCGAGTTTCATGTGCTGTATGTAGGAGACATACACGAGAGGACAGAAGAGGAGGGTAAATTAACCATGGGCATCAAAGTCTATGGAGATAGACCAAAGGATGATAAAGACTCGTTCAAAAGGAGTTTTGAAGAGGTCTGAATAAGAAGATCTCTTGGAGAGAAATTCTACCCAGCTCCCGTAAAGAACATGGGAGAGACACTTATGTTTGAAAACATAAGAACGATCATGAGATGATTGTTGTTTACCCGAACATCTGAGAAGTACTTGGAGTACGAAAAGATGTCGTCACCCATACAAGTCAGAAGATTGAAGAAAGTCATAAAAGTAATCTTCCGAAAATAAAGATAGGAATCTTTTAGGAAGGGCTAACAGGTGGAAAAGAGTTTTTCATGCTTGGAGTCGTTACTAACTCTACTAGATAAGAAAGTAAAATTAGAACTTGGGAAGTACTAATTTCAGTGGGAGAAACTGATATTATCGTAATAGCTTACGAAGAGTTCGAAAGCAAGATAATAACGAAGCGAAGTGAAAAGGAAACTAAACTGTCACCTTAGAACGATCATGAGATGCTCGAATCTAAGGAATTAGGATCAAGGTAGGATTATCCTAAGATGACTTGTAAAATTGAGAACGTGAAGGAGTTCACGCGGGTGCTCAAATTTTACAGACTCTTGTTATCCGAAATAAACTGGGTTTATTTCGTCATCTAAATTGTGGTTTAGAATTTAGACGACAGTCCAAAAGGATGGAGTGTTCCAGGTAGGTTTATTAGATACGTGATCTAATAAAAGAAACCCTACTAAGTGAACATGGAAGCACACCATTTTACTATCCCTAGTCCAGGTCATTAATTGGACAATAATGACTTAAGAAGACTAGCATGAGTGTTTGACAAGATAGCGATGTTTCTTGGGCTATGGGAATAGGAGTATTCAAAGGTCAACTTCATGGGTGTATAGTTGATACACTGGAAACCCGCCAAATGAGAGTACTTCAAGAGTTGAAGTTATAAAATGTCATGACTCTCATTTAAGCAAATTGGAGAGATTCCTCAAAACATGAGTACTCACTCAGTTTATGGAAGGAATGTCGAACTTTGGTACCGTCAAACGCCCTCCGTAAAAAGTTGTTATAGAAGCGGGATACTGGGGGAGACAGGATAGACATGAAATTGAGTGGGAGTACAAGAATGGATTATGTTTTCCTGAGTAAAATCAGGATAAAGTATGTTCGGGCCACTTGATGAGAAACAACTGAAAAATGCATGGCCGTGCTCAAACAGATTAAGAGTTAATCGTTTGGATTGGAAGTTGTTCTCGAGATCAAGAGAGTCTGATGAATATGACATATCAGATGAGATACGAAAAAACATGGGAATCGAGCATTGCACTTGTTCTAAGTACAAGTGGGAGACTAAAGGATATAATGCCTAAGTCTGAAGGAATGGTATCCTTCCGAAGGAGTGTCCTTCGACCAAGGTTGCAATGCGTACAATTTGGCGAATAGGATCTTAATGAGCTTACTCGGAAGATCATTAGTCCGGTCCAATTAGGGGTCGTAATGCTTAGATAGAAGCCAACTACGATCGTCGAATCAAGAGTTGATTCGCGGCTAACATAGACCGGATCCTACAAGGGTCACACATCAGAGTAGTGATTTGAACAGAGAGAATTGACTAGATGGATAATGGCAAATAAGTAGATTGGATCCATCATTGATAAGTCCTAAAAGATTCAGAGAAGTCCGAAGAGATAAACATGTCCGGGCCCAAAAGGGAGGCCCGGAAAGGCTTTAGGTAGGCCGGCCATGTGATGGCCGACCTAGGCAATAGGGCCGGCCATGTGATGGCCAGCTAGGCCCTAAGTGGGCCGGCCAAGGAAGCCCATAAAGGGCTAAGTTGGTCGGCCACTTTAAGTGACCCAAAGGAGGGTATTTTGGGTGTTGCCATATAATTTGGTTTTAGGAATCCTAGTTTGAGTCTAATACCTCTTCTAGGGATTTCTATATATACATAATTATACAACCTAAAGAGAGAGGCAATTCTAAGCCAAGTTTTGTTAGCTTCTCTGAGTGTCTGAAAGAGTTTCAGAATATACATCTCAGAGAGAGAGAGAAAAGGAGATTTCTCAAGTATCTAGTCAAGAAGAAGGAGTTCTTCATCTCAACCTTCAAGAAGGTCCTAGCTGACTGAAAGGAGGGAGTTCAAGTC
The DNA here is from genome assembly GCA_002897215.1 of Eschscholzia californica subsp. californica. Taxonomy (NCBI): domain Eukaryota; kingdom Viridiplantae; phylum Streptophyta; class Magnoliopsida; order Ranunculales; family Papaveraceae; genus Eschscholzia; species Eschscholzia californica. The sequence goes on along the minus strand of BEHA01050439.1, from coordinate 615,651 downwards.
ATTACTCGGTGTCTCAAGTAGAGGAGCTACACTTGGAGCTCTTATGTTCCGAATACTGGTCGGGATTTAGTTCGTGGGAAAGTGATTAAGAGGTAATCATCTTTCCAATCTAGTTCATTGGTATGTTCATGTATAGATCCTGGAAACTAGTGTTAAACATAGAGATGTTTGAGATTCCGCTACCAACACTAGACAATTAGGTGTATGAGATACCCTAGTACAATCCCCATCAAGTGGGCGGGCTTGGGCTACTTCTGAAAAACACCTACCCGTCCAAGAAGCCCGCCTATGAAGCCCGTTTAAGAAACCTGTCTGGAGGCACCCTCTGCTATGATCCGTATGATAGTGGGTTTCTTCTTTTCCTCCTACATCCAACAGTCAAAAAAGAAAGTTTTTTTCACCTTGCCCGTTAGATGTAGGGTGGTATGTTCCTTAACCCTATTTAAAGTAGTTTCTCACTCCTCAAATACAGCCGCACCTCCAAATTTTCATCTTTAGCCTTCTTTCTTTTTCCACCTCTTTTAGTTTTATCTTCCACCTTCACCCACTATTAGGAAACACCAATAACTTCTTAGTCAACCTATTGATTTTTTTGCTCAAGATGATAAAAAAAAAAGATTGAAGGTTCTTGAGTAATGCCTTTTAGATTTAGGTTTTTTATTAGATTATTATGTAGGGAAAATGAGGAATCTTTAATATGCCTAATGGGTAATTTCCTTCTGAATATTTCATTGATTCTAACACCTTGGAGATCTGATGCCCTCTTCTTCAAATAATTTCTTTTCTTCTTAATTTGGGTTATAGATCAAATACAGAGAATGGAATGGTGATTAACTGATGAAATGTTTCCCTATTGGTTTGATTGCCGAGATGATGGCTTAAAAAAGAGTACTGTTGGTTCTTGGTAGAAATCAGATTGTGGGAGAAATAATGGTGGAAATAAGGGTAAAAAAAATGGGTAATCCAAGGAACTTTCTCTATCTACAATTCTCTCTCTTTTTTTCTTTATGTGATAGTCTCACATCGTTGATGAGAGTGTCAGGAGCCTGGGCTGTAGGTGTATGCTCAAGCTTGGTAAGCACCGAGACCTTTTGGGGGGCTCGTGGAGCCTTCGCCAAAACAAAACCTTGTACCTATGTGAGGTAGTTAAAGCAGGGACACTATCAACAACTGCTAGGACTTGGGGGGTCACAAATGGTATCAGAGCCGAGGACGGCTCTTCGATGAGGGTGGGGGGATGTGATAGTCCCACATCCCTCATGAGAGTGGTCGGAGCCTGGGTTATAGGTGTACGCTCAAGCTTGGTAAGTACCGAGGCCTTTTGGGGGCTCGTGGAGCCTTCGCCAAGAACAAAACTTTGTACCTGTGTGAGGTGGTTAAAGCGGGGACAATATCGGCAACTGTTATGGCTTGGGGCGTCACACTATATCTCTCTGAAATGGTCACCTTTGAAGGGTAAGAGGAGTAAAAAGGGTAAGAAATGTGTAATCCAAGTCTTCATATAAACCCCAAAGCAATTAAAGTTTCTAAAATAATTTTTTAGAGAAGAGTAAGAATGAAGATAAAGTAGGAAAGAGATTTCAAGAGAGAGAAAAAAGGAAAGAATATTTGAGGAACCCACAAGAGAATAAGCTTGATAAATCGGTAAACAGATGAGAGAAACTAGTGAGAGAAAGAAAGTAGAGATATTATCGAACAGTGGGTATTTTTAGAGAGAGAAAAAAGTTACACAGAGAGAACGGGAATTAATGTGAAAGAATTAAACGAAGGGTAGCATTGGACGAAAAAAATTTGACTTTAACGGTCAGGTAACGACAAGAAGAAGATCATTTGGGTTTTTTTGATAAAGTAAGGGCCTACGCGGGAAGTTGGTCATAAAGTAGGGGTTCACTTGGGAAATAAACCAAAGAAAAGGATGGGTAGGTTGTACATTAATTTCCTAGACTTTGATTTTGAAATCGTTCCTTGAACTACGAAATCTAACATACTTCAGCATCAGAGTGATTTTTGAACTTTTTCTGAAGACTTGTTCCATTAATCAAATGAAAATCATCATCTAACCATGGATCTTCATCATCAAGAATATAACCGACAATACTATTCTTCGACATCATCGAAGGGTGCTGGATACCGGCCTGATTGGACCCCTATGTATGATGGTATTGTTGTTACATAGTAAATGTAGACTTTAATTATAAACAATATAAGTCACTAACCAGAATGTTTAAAAAAAGTGTATGTGTCAATCAAAATCTAAGTTTTAACTAAAATAAGAAGGTTATTACGCCCCCACCATAATAATCGCCAACCAGCACCATCTCATTTCTCTGCATTACAACTAAAAAAAATCTCATCTCTCTGTTAAAGGCAGTTGGGTTTGTTAAATTTTATTTAAACTCAATTTTAATGAGAAGATTAATTTTATTATTTAAGTAATTAGAGAGTAAAGTTAGTGGGAAGTTATTTTCTTTAGTTGATTAATGGATAAGTTAGTGGTTAATGGAAGAGTTAGTGGGGAGATGTTGGTAGTGGTCATAGTTAGTGGGTAGAATTGGGTCTATAAATAGACCATTCTTTGTAGTTAATAAAAAAAATCGAGTCAAGTAATTCAATTCAGTTAAATATCTTCTTCATTCTTCTTTGTTTGTGCAAGTTATAATTGAAGGATATATCCGTTCGGTCTGAAAAAGATGTCCTTCCGAAGGAGTGTCCTTCCGAAGGAGTGTCCTTCGACCAAGATGGAAGTGCGATCAATTTGTCAGCTAGGATAACGATGACCATATTGTGAAGATCATCCAGTCGGTCCAATTAGGGGTCGTAGCGTTTTGCTAGAAGCCAACTACGATCGTCGGATCACTTCGGTGATTCGCGGCTAACATAGACCGGATCCTACAACGGGTTACACATAAGAGTGGTAACTTGATCGGAGAGATTTGACTAGACGGGAATATGCTAAAGATGGATTAGACCCAACTACATAGGCCGAAAAGGTTCGAATAGAGATTCGGAACAAGATAGAAAGAACCGGGCCCAAATAGGGTGCCCAGAGCAAGCCTCTAAGGGCCGGCCATGTGATGGTCGACCAAGGTAAGTGGGCCAGCCAGATAAAGCCCATAGTGGCTGCCCTGGCCGGCCACACTAAAGGGGAAAGCCAAAATACCCCTAAAAGGGTAGTTTGATAGTTATCTTTTCTGTGACTCGGAAAATAGAAAGCCTAATTCGAATATGATTTTAATTAGGGTTTCTCTATATAAGGGTCATTAGAGAACAGAAAAGGTGTGGATTTATCTCAGGAAGAAAAATTATACAGCTCTCTCTCTCTCAATATACAGCTAGTGGAGAGAAAAGATTGTAGAGAAAAAACTCCCGTTCTATCAATCTAGTCAAGCAGAAGGGTTCTTCTCAATCTTCTATTAAGTTCTAGCAGACTGAAAGGAAGGGAGATCAAGTCAACCTACTCGGTGTCTCAAGTAGAGGAACGACACTTGGAGCTCTAGATCTTCATACGCGATTGGAAAGGTTCGTGGGAAAAACGCGATAAAGGTAGTTTTCCTATTCTAGTTCATGCTTTAAGATCCTAGTAATCTAGTGTTAAACATATAGATGTTTGAGATTCCGCTTAGAACACTAGATAGTTGTATTAGATGCACACAAAATCCTAGAGTGGCATCACGAGCCGGTTGCATGAAACTATCTCTGACTAGTCGAATTAGATTCGAACTTGATTGATTAGATGATTTTATGTAAATGAAATTGATTAGTTTAAATTAGATTTAGACCTAATCGGATAAAAATTGAAAGGGTTTCAATGCATAAAACCTTAGTTTATCGGTTTTTCGAAAATAGTTTTCAAAAACAAAGAAATAGGGTTTTGTTTTTTGATTTAGAGCTTCAAAAATCACTGTTTAGATGGTTAGAGTTTTCAAAAATCTGTTGTTTTTTATGAGTTTTCATAAAAAACAACAGCTAAAGTTGGTTAGAACAGAAAAATTGAAAGGGAGCAGCTGTTGTTTAAGAGCCGGGCTGACCAAGACGCGCCTGGCCAGTCACGGGCGTCTCGGACGCGTCCCAGTCCCTCTCGGACTGGGAATCTGAGACTGTCTCGGACAGAGACGCGTTCGAGTCTGGCTCGAACTAGGAGTCTGAGACTGTCTCGGACTAGGATCCCAAGAGATCCACGTCTCAGCACGTGAGGTCGCGTCATCAGACGCGACCAGCACAGTCCTTGCGCGTCTCAGATTGGGAATCCGAGACGCGACCGACTCTGTTCCCACCAGACGCATCTGGGGAAACATAAGCCATCTCGGACTTGGATTCCAAGACGACTTAGGATGCGTCTGAGGTCTGGCGCATCCCGACCATCTCGGACTTCCTGTTCGAGATGTGAAAGCTTGGACAAACGCATCCAGGACGCGTCTGTGGGCAAGGGGCGAGTCTGGCCTAGGGCCAGGACGCGTCCACCCGAGGGACTTGGCATGTTCTGGAACGTGCCGACACGGGTCCGATAATGGCTCGGACCTTGACCGTTACCTGTCTTGGTCTTCCCGAGACAAGTTAAAGGGTCCCTTAACCAAGTTTGACTTAAGTCTTTAGAGTTTGACTCGGATCTTTTGGGCCTTGACTTGAGTGGGAGGTTTTGACTTTTCTTCTTCCGACTTTAACCATATTTTTTCCGAAAGTGACCCGGGCTATCCGAAGGCCCAAAACGATTTCAAAATCTTTTAGGACAAAACCAAAACGAGCCACCAGTCTGAATTTTACGAAAACTAGACTTCAGGCACGTTTGACATAGAGATGTCGGTAGTATCTCCCGAATAACTACTTAGAACATAGCAAACCTAAATTCGACCTTAGGAAGCGAATCTCATACATACTTGGGTGTTTTATGAATATCATATTATTATGTATGTGGGAATGTGAATGCGGGTTTTAGCATGGCCATAGAAGTGTTTTATTCTTGTTTTTAAGCACAAATGTGTGCCCGATGTATTAATTAATTTAATTTCAATTTTATACGATCTGCAAATCGTTAAGTCTTATAATTAGAGTTAAGGGTCCAATAGAGTTCACTGAAGAGCCAAAGGATGAGATCATGGTTCGAGTGGGAAAGTTCGGGGATGGAGATCCAGGCGAACAAAGGCGAAGCAAGAAAGAACCTAAGAAGATTAGATCTTTTAGGTTAAGGGCCATACTAGGATCATGTCTGCTTGATTTATTTTCTCGCGCGCATTTACTTATTTATTTACTTTTTCTGTCATGGATGATTATGTTAGAGTTCACAGTAATGCACGCATGATAAAAACGTAAAAGTCCCCAAAAAGAATATTGAGTAATGCTTACCCAGATTAAGACACCTGTTACGCCCTTGTTCATCGATGGTGGGTCATGTCAAAGCAGGGTGCCATCTTTTACCTCGGGACAATACGGGTAGATCTATGAAGAGGTCTACAAGTCTAAATGGTTATTCTCAACGAGTCAACAAAAGGGTTTTGGATTTCGAGGCAAAAGGATGAATTATACACATAAGTGTTATTCATCAACCAAGAGTCATAGGAGTATGATCAGTAAAGAGTTACTCACCCAGGAGGGCGGAGTTAAGGGCAGTGCCAAAGTATGCTTAACTTCGTAGGAATGGGATTTTGGAATCGTATTATTTAGCCGGGGACGATTTTGAATAATGTGGCAAAAATTGTTTTTGCAATGATAATAAGTTTTAGGATGTTGTTTTAATTTTCTTTTAAAAGTATTGTGAATATGACTGTTAGAAAATAGCTTTTCCAACCTTCGTTCATTCCTTTAAAAGGAATTAAACGAAAATTATTTTCATGATTGGTAACGAATCCGAGAAACATTCTCGTATTCGAAACAAAGGAAACATCCGAGAATATCCCATTCCAAATGTTCACTACCACTTCAAACGACTTAGGATATGATTATCCACAAATTCTTTTGTGAACATCCTTAAAATTCTTCTCTCACGTGGAGATTAATGATATGGATGATTACACAACCATTCGACAACGTGAGGAAAAGTTCCACTAGATGTCGTGAATGGAGAGGTTGGGACCTCTAAGAAAGTCGTCTTGAAAAGAACATTGAGGAAAAGTGAATCTAGGAAACGTTCTTAAGATTCAGAAACCAAAAGAATATAAGAAGAGTTCTTATGATTCAAAGGGTTGAAGGGTCGACGTAAAGGTTTCTAAAGCAATGGCTAGGCCACTCAAGGAAACTACCCTAAGTACCTGGAAGACAAAAGAAACGGAATTGCGAATTCTGATTCTTGTAGCTTTGTTAACTTAGTTAATCTAGCAAGTATTGTAGACTCCCTTCATCAAGTGTTTAAGACCGGATGTGCGGCTCAGTGAGAGCCCAAGGGAATTACATGCTAGACTAAAAGAAGAAAGGATCCAAGAGGCGGCAGAAGCAAAGTGTTGGTAAGGATGCTGAAAGGGATCAAAGCTTTCTTTTAGACACTAATCTAGGTAGAACTTAATAAGCGTTATTATGTTCTTCTAGAAACATCAAATGTTTTAAAATAATGCTAAATTAACAAAAGGTTCTTAGAGAACCAAGAGCATTAACAATGATACTATAGGCTATAATCAAAGGATTCAAAGTGGTCAACTCATGTTTTATCATTGGTCAAATTGACATAAGACACATGAAATATTATCCAATAGTATGGACTTCTGAGTCTGAATGATTTTGGAATCATAAGACATATGTGAATTTTGTTCAACATGGCCATTTGACAAAGTCACCTTTTAGAAAGGGAGAAATGGCTAGTAAACTAATAGTCTTTGTACATACAGATGTACGTAAAACTATTAATATATTAACTAGAGTTAACCTAAACCCACTTGACAAAAATATAAGTCATTCGATTGGATCGAGATGATAAATATTTGAGTCAAGAGTTTGATGACCATCAAAGAAGTTGAGAAATAGTTCCTCCGCTTGCTCCACAAACACGTTATAGGATGATGAGTCCAGTGGGAGTAATCGAACATGTCAGACATGAGTCGATCAATGATGGGTTTAGGCCAATCTTCCGAACACTTTTTGGGATATATTCTCAAACACGGCCGTTCATCCTAACTAACCAAATTCCGTCAAAAGCTGAAAAGACACCACAAGAGTATGAGTTTGGAATGGTTCCAAAGTAGTCTTTTCTTAAGGTCTAATAATATGAAATTAGCGTAAATGGTTTCCGAGAACCAATATTACATATCAAACAGAATATTTCTTTATGGGATAAAGAAACATTAGGGGATTCTTCCACAAGCAATCAGAGAACAAGGTGGTTGTTGCTCGTGGTGGTGTCTTCCTTGAAATAAGAGTTATTTCAAGAAGACAAGTGGGAGAAAATATTAGATATCGAAGAAATTCGATCTGAGCAACAAAACTGACAGTGATGTACAAATGTCAGTAATTGCGGTTCCTATCTATTCAGAGCCAATAGACATAGAAATAAAGGTACAGATGGAAGATCTCGAAGATCCTCCCGCACAAGGTGAATTAGATTCGCAGGAGAACCCTCAAGGATTTGAGAGCGTCTCAAAGTTGTTCAAGCCCCTTATAGACCTTGAAAGCTCATAAATCTGTCTCGGAGGATGGAGATCTTGTTAAAGAAGAAAATGAGCTAGCTACACAAAAGGTGTGACGGAATCACTCCGAAACATGGCTTGGAGCCATATGATCAGAATGGAATCCATATCTGAAATCAAATTTGGAACTTGATCTATTTTGCTTAAAGGAAAGGTTCTTGTTAAGTCCAAATAGGTTGTTCGAAGAGAAAATAGACAAGGATAGAAACATTGGTGTTTCCCATAGCATGACTAAGAAAGAAGGTCGTAAAATTCGTGGTATGGACCATGAAAGACCATCCCTCGTGTCATAATGCTCAAAGACCATAATGATCTATTACTAGCCTAAGAATGTGTACATGACACGTTCAGGAGGAAGTTAACTCTTCTAAAGCTGGTATAAAACGCAAGCTTCAAAATCCATCGAGGGATTAAAGGGGCAAGTAGGAGTTGGAATCTTCGATTCAGCAAAGTAATCAAGAGTTGGTTTCTTTGAGAATGAAGAGAAATCTTGAATTTAAGAAGTTCAAGAAGGTTAGTGGGAGTGACCCAGTTTTCTTTGGTCCGGTATGTAGACGACATACTAGAAATTGAGTACAACATTATGATGTTGAAAACAGTTTAGAACTGACTCAATAAAAGGACCACACACAAAGGTGGAATTTTTCGGGCACAAAAGATCTACAGAGATAGATCGAGAAGGTGATAAGACTTGTACAAGAAAAGGTCTTGAAAAGTCCAATGTGAAACACTCAAACGGAGTATTTCTACCCAAGTCTCATGGCACACAGCTTAGCAAGATTCAAAATCTGAAGGATTCTGATAAGCAAGCACGCATGAGAAAGATGGTTATGCAAAAGGCATAAGATCGGTCATGTGGGACAGGATTAGCATTCGCCTCGACATCGCAAAGTACTTGGAGTATTTATGGTCATCACCAATCAAATCTAGATAAGTTGATCTAGATCACACAAAGTACTTAAGAAGAACTTGTGAATTCTCGGTAAGAAAATAAAAGGTTGAAAAGTCATATGTTCCAAACTTCCAGAATAAGATGACAATCTTGACTTGGAAGAACAATAAGCTGGAAAGGTTCCAGGCAGAGACTGTTGCAAACTTTACAAATAAAAGAAAGTAGTTAAAACTTGGAAAGTTTTAATTTAGTATGGTAATACTAAAGATTATAATCGGATGATAACAAGCAAAATCCCTATAGATTTAATCTATTAAATATACTGTCACCTTAGACTAAGTATAGAAATAAAACTAGGGTCATAGGCATTAAGCTTTAAGCTTGGACAAGTAAGATTGAGGGTGTAAGAGTTACACGGGAAGGCTCAATATTACAAACTCTTATTATCAGAAATAAGTTAATTATTTCGTCGTTAAATCATGGTTTAGTGTTTAATCGATAGTCCAAAAATAGTGAAGTATTCCAAGTAGGTTTATCAGATGCGTGATCTGGTAAATGACACCCTACTAAGTGAACTTGGAATAGATTCATTATTAAGTCCCTAGTTCAGGTCATTGCATGGACAACAATGACTCATGAAGACTAGCATGTGAGATTGACTGATAACGCTGTTTCATGGGCTATAGGAATATAGTATTCAAGTCAATTATATGTGTGTATGATTGGGGAATATACACTGGATAACCCAAACATGAGAGTTCTTCAAATGTTGGAAAACGTCATGAACACTCATAGGCAAGATTGGAGAGATTCCTTAAACATGAGTACTCCACTCATCTTCTGTAAGGAATGTCGAACTTTGGTACCGTTAAACGGCCTGCCGTAAAAAGAGGTTATAAAGGCGGATTACTGAGGGAAACAGGATAGACATGAAGTTAAGATGGATTACAAGACTGGATGATGTCCTCCTATTATGTTAGGATAAGTATCTCCGGGCCACTTGAGAAGAATCAACTGGAAAATGTGTGGCCACACTCAAATGGATTAATGGTTAATCATTTGCTTTGACAGTTGTTCTCCAGATCAAGAAAGTCTGAAAGGTATGACGTATCAGATGAGATACGAAGAGACGTGGGAATCGAGCATTGCACTTGTTCTAAGTACAAGTGGGAGACTGAAGGATATATCCGTTCGGTCCAATTAGGGGTCTTAGCGTTTTGCTAGAAGCCAACTACGATCGTCGGATCACTTCGGTGATTCGCGGCTAACATAGACCGGATCCTACAACGGGTTACACATAAGAGTGATAACTTGATCGGAGAGATTTGACTAGACGGGAATAGGCTAAAGATGGATTAGATCCAACTAAATAGGCCGAAAAGGTTCGAATAAAGATGGATTAGCTCCCTATCAATCTAGTCAAGAAGAAGGGTTCTTCTCAATTTTCTATTAAGTTCTAGCAGACTGAAAGGAGGGGAGATCAAGTCAACCTACTCGGTGTCTCAAGTAGAGGAACGACACTTGGAGCTCTCGATCTTCACACGCGATTGGAAAGGTTCGTGGGAAGAACGCGATAAAGGTATTTTTCCTTTCTAGTTCATTGATTAGTTCATGCTTTAAGATCCTGGTAATCTAGTGTTAAACATATAGATGTTTGAGATTCCGCTTAGAACACTAGATAGTTGTATTAGATACACACAAAATCCTACAATAATTTCCTTTATCATTCGGAAATTAAACACTTTTAATTTCAATCATTTGGTATCCGAGCTAGGAATATTTTGTGATTACTAACCGAATTGCAAATGAACGGGTTAATCCAACCTCAGCTTTCGCGATTTTGTGGGAAATTTTTTTATCAATGGTGTATCCAAATGAAAAATTATTTGGCTTCCAAGAAATTTAAGAGGTTGTAGAATTTGGGTATGTAGAACCAGTTGATCGGGTAGCACATGAAGCTCTCTCTCAGGTCCAAGAAGATAGTTTGAGAGAGAACATAAAGAAGGATAAGAAGGCATTGGTCTTTATCTATCAAGCTGTTGATGGGATTGTCTTCGAAAAAACCTCAAGAGTTGAAATAGCTAAAGAAGTGTGGGATTTGTTTTAAAGATCCTACAAGGGTGATGAGAAGGTAAAAAATGTATGGTTGCAGACTTTACGAGGTGAATTTGAATCTCTTCATATGATTAACTTTAAAATATTTCTGATTATTTTTCTAGAGTTCAATCTATTTGTTAATCAGTTGCGGGTTAATGGTGAACAGTTAACTGATCTACGTGTTATTAAGAAAATCATGAAATCATTGACATGTCGTTTTGACTATGTTGTTGCTGCAATTGAGGAAGGAAAAAACCTCTCATGTCAGTTAAAGGTTTAATGAGTTCATTATGTTCTCATGAACATAGGATGAACCAAAAAGTTGCTGCAGGTTCTATAGAACAAGCTTTTCAAAGCAAAGTGACTATGTTTGAAAAAGGTCGTTCTAGTGGTCAAACACATGCCAACAAAGGTGAACAAATCCATGGTAAAGAATCCAACAATATTGGAAGGTATGACAAATCTAAAGTTAGATGTTTCGTTGCAAAAAATTAGATCATTATAAATCAGAAAGTAGAGTTTCCAATAAACATTTTGAGCAACTAACTTTGTTCAAGATGATGTAGAAGAGGGAAAAACTCTTTTATTAGCTTGCAGAATTGATGAAGATGATTATTCGGTAGAAAGTGATGAAGATGGAGTTTGGGGATGTCCTGTTATAGAAAATCATCAAATAGAAATTGATATTGATGATTACACCTATTTCTCCCAATAATCATTATAATTCAAATCCAGAATTATGTGACATTTCAAATCGTATTCAAATTATGTCGTCAATGTTTAATGACTACGTTTTAAGAAATGATAATAATGGGTCTGACGAGGATTTCGCAAGTTTTGTATCTTTTGTAGATTGTAATCCCATGTGGGGTGGATTTCAGCTATGGATGATGAAATTCATTCAATTGAAGAAAGTAATACTTGAGACTTAAATTCTCTTTGTGCAGGAAAGAATACAATTAGGTTGCATTGGTATTTCAAAACCAAGTATAAACCAGATAATGGTCAAGTAGACAAATTAGTTGTGAAAGAGTACGATCAAAAACCAGATTGACATGAAGTTTTAAATTGAAGAACAAATGGCTAATTTTTTTTAAGCCATTGAAGGTCCATTCATCTTTCAAGTTGAAGATTATGATGGACGTATGCCGTTTGATTTTAAGGGAGGGTGCTAAATTTTGTTTAAACTCAATTTTAATGAGAAACTTAATTTTATTATTTAAGTAATTAGAGAGTTAAGTTAGTGGGAAGTTATTTTCTTTAGTTGATTAATGGATAAGTTATTGGGTTAATGGATGAGTAAGTGGAATAATGTTGGTAGTGATCATAGTTAGTGTGTAGAATTGGGTCTATAAATAGACCCGTCTTTGTAGTTAATAAAAAAAATCAACTCAAGCAATTCAATTCAGTTAAATATCTTCTTGATTCTTCTTTGTTTATGCAAGTTATAATGTCCTTTATCATTCGGAAATTAAACACTTTTAATTTCCAACAGGGTTGACAAAATGCTTGACTTTGAACCCATGAAGTTTGACTTTGTCGTAATGACAATATTTAGAAAAGACATTAAACCACACGTTATATACTGTTGCGATAAAAATAAAATAGCAACGGATGACATCCACACTCACTCAAACATATTCCTTACTTACGTAGTATAAATGTCTATCTCCAAGGTATATATATATATACATATAGCAGGCACCAAATGAAGCTGATTCCGTGAGAGAACATCAAGAACAAGTTCAAAGTAGGGGTTTAAACTCTCAATTTTGGGAGTCCCTGATTTGTTTTAACTCCAACGTCGGGCTCCCAAATCCAAATTATGTACATGCATGGTGTATGGATTTATGTTTCAATTTTCAACCATGAAATGCATAACATGATGATCGAAAATGAAGGACCTAATGTAACAACTAGTTTTGATTCCAGAACCAGTTTATGTTAGGGGAGATAAGTATGTTGTTACCAACATAATATTATGTTATTAACAACATAATTATGTATGTTGTCAACAGTTTACAACAACATATTTATATATGTTGTCGATATAGTAGGGTAAAAAGGAAATTATGAAAAAAATGAATGTCTTGTTAACAACATAATTATATATGTTGTCAACAGTGGCAGGATGATAGATTATCTCGCATAAGTTACATTCAAGATGATGATGGTTATGGACCCCAAGTAAAAATACGAGTTTGGAAGACTAAGGACCAGGGTCGGGTCGCTTTGGGCCCCCGGTCCAGAACCCACATGCTAGCAGTAACTTAAAATGGATGTACAAGGGCAGGCCTACCTAGGGGTGGGAATCGGGCGGGTATTGGCGCTCATGGATAGACTTGCATCGGTTAGGGTAGTTGGGCGAATGAGAAGGGTATTTTTCTAAACTATACCACCCACATGCCGCCCATATCCGTTTACTCAATCGGGCAAATCGGGCCCGAGTGAATCAGGCATCGGGTTTTCTGATGGCGTTAAATTTTATATGCACTCTTTCAAGCCCAACCATTTAACCAAACCTCGTATCCTTTTATAAACGCTTTAAATCACATTTTCAATTCTAGAGGGGCAATGTGGGACTAATATGAACTTAAAGTTATTTGGAGTTTGGGTCTTTGAGAACGTAGTCCCACATAGAAAATATAAAAAGAAAAAAATTTAAAACCAACTGCCCCAAACCTTCAATTTATAAGAAGGAATGTTTTGGTGTCAAAGTTTTTTGTTTTTGTTTTTTTTTTTTTTTTTTTTGTTGAAAAAAACACACAAACAAAACCACAAAACAGAACCGAGTTAAACTTCAGATCTCTCCTCATGCTTTCCTTCGAGTGCCACGTTTGATCGACTCTTTGTTTCCTTCCCCGCTTTGCTAATGCATCAGCTAAAGTATTTGTCGTTCTCGGGCTATAGTGGAATTGAATACTTTCAAAGTTAGTACATAGGGCTCTGATATGTTCCATATGATGTAGAGACTGCCAGTTGATGGACTTGTTTCTATCATGGATGTGTTTGATCAGGTTGTTATTATCACTTTCGACTATGAGGTGGGTGATGGTGAGGTCCTGTGCCCATTGAACTGCTTTCAGTATCGCCAAGCTTTCGCATTCCTCTGCCGTCTGTTCCCTAATGGATTCTGCCTTTGCTATAATGAATTCTCCCTCCGCATCGTGAATAATGCAACCTATACCTGCCGGTTCAGTTAATTTGCTGAAGGATGCATCGACATTTACTTTGAGGAAGGATTGTGGTGGAGGGCGCCATGTCGGTGGGGAGGCCACCTTTTTAGGAATGTGATCGTCCTGGACACTAGTAGTATAGCATTGAATCTTCCTTATTACTTGCATAGGTGTACTGTCATTTTTCCCAAAACATTTTTCGCATCTTGCTTTCCATATAAACCACATAATTTTGCCGAGAAGCGACATGGTGTGATCGTCCAGGGCAGGCCAAAACTTAATCCACTCCAGCACCGAGGGGAGTCCCTCAGTTCTCACGTTGAAATAGAACCAAACTGCTCTCGCGAAGTTGCAGTGCAGAAGAACATGAGCCAACGTTTCTCGTTCCTCACAGAACGAACATTTATAATTGTTGCCGATGTATTTACCGATTTTATCTTTCACTGGAAGACTAGTAGTGCAGCACTTCCAAAGGAAGAGTTTAATTCTAGGAATGGTTCTAATGGTCCAGATAAACGACCAATCGATAGTCTCGTTTTCCCGATTGCCTGAACTCAGAGAGAGGTACATAGATTTAATAGTGAAGTTACCTGAGTTAGTCAGCGTCCAAACCATTGTGTCATCTGCTGACTGGTGAAGATTAATACTAAGGATAGCTCTGCCAGTATCGTCATTAAAGAACCGCTGAATCATAGTCTCGTTCCATGAGTTGTTAGAAATCAATTGGTCCACTGTAATGAAGGGACAGTTATAAAGGTTTGGTGTAGGAGGTTTATGATTAGGTATCCAGAAGTCCTCCCATATACTAACTTTAGTGCCTTTGTTGACATCCCAAAAGGTGAGATTGGAGGTTTTACTGAGAGGGTCTGCCAATGATTTCCAAATCCATGAGTGGTTTTGTTTGGGTGAAGAGGGTTTGGTAGATTTCGGGTAATATTTAGCTTTAAGAAGTCGGGCCCAAGGCGCATTAGGAAATTTGAGGAGTCGCCACCCCAGTTTACAAAGGAAAGCTTGGTTGTCAAGAAGAGTATTCCGAAGGCCGAGGCCTCCAACTTTGCGAGGACGACAGATGGCTGCCCAGTTGATAGTGTGAATGGATTTCTTTTTTCCCCACCAGAACGACCGTTGAATGGTCTCTATGCGATTGCTAATGCCTTTCGGAATGGCGAAGCATTGCATCTGATATCGGGGAACCGCCGCAGTGATAGTCGAAATGACTACCGTGCGGCCAGCTTGAGAGAGGAGGTTAGTTTGCTACTTCGAGAGCTTGTGCTGAATCTGATCAATTAGTGACTCAAAAGCAAGGTTTTTCTTAGCGCCGATGAACAGTTTTGTGCCTAAATATTTATCCAGGGAAGAGGCTTGGTGCACTTTGAGTGATTTGGTAATCAGGCGTTTGAATTTGGGGTGGGTGTTTTTGGAGAAGAAGATAGTGGATTTGTTATAGTTAATGATTTGTCCGGACTCCGAGCTAAATAAGGTGAGAATATTGATAAGGTTATTTATGTTATCAAGGGTGTTCCGCCCAAAAATAATGCAGTCGTCGGCGAAAAGTAAATGGTTAATAGTGAAGGAAGAACGAGGGATAGCGAAGCCGATGAATTTGTGCGGGCTATTCGGGGAGTCCAGCAATCGGCTAAGGCCTTCCATGGCTAAAGCGAACAGGAAGGGAGATAGAGGATCACCTTGTCTTAAACCTCTAGAAACATTGAAGGACGGGCCAGGTCTACCATTGATAAGCACAGCCATAGTAGATGAAGAAATACAAGAATGAATCAGCTTGATCCAATGGTTGTCATAACCCAAATTTTCCATGATGTCCTCCAGATAGTTCCATTCTACCCGATCAAAGGCTTTAGACATATCAAGTTTTAATCCAAAGAAGCCTTTAGAGCCGCGCTTATTTTTGAAAGAGTGGGCTATTTCCTGGCTCATGATAATATTGTCCGTGATTTGACGACCCGGAACATAAGCTGCTTGAAACGGGGATATGATGTCTGGCAGAGTAATTTTCAAACGGTTAGCCAGAATTTTGGTAATAATTTTATACGTGGTGTTGAGCAGGCTAATAGGTCTGAAATCTGCAGAGGATTGCGGGGTTTTGGTTTTGGGGATGAGACAGATATGAGTGTGGTTCGTGGAGGGCTGCAGCAAGGAAGATTGAAAAAAGGATTTCACCGACTGGACAACATCTGCTTCTTGGGTTGTGCATTTAGTTTGCTATAATTAATGGGGAGGATCACACAACTAGTTTTCTTTTTTGAGTTATTTCATTTTTGGCCCCCTATTTTGTTACCAGCTTCCTTTATGGCCTCCTATTTTTCATAAATTCAAATTTGGTCCCCTTTTGTTAACACCGTTAATTAACTTTTATAATTAATTTTATTGTTTTCATATTTGTCCTTCTTATAATTATGATTTTGTAAATTCGAAATTGACCCCTTTTAAATTTGGGTTAATTCCCAAAATATTATAACTACTTTAGAACAAACTAGGGGGTCAAAATGGAATACAATTTAAAAAATGTAAAAAAAACATCTTAGAATAATGATACAACCGTTTTCATCTTCATACATCTTGGATTGGTACTTCCAAGTTATAATGTAGAAGAATATTTATTTCTTTCAACAGAAAAAAAGTTAGAATGTCGAAGAAATTTTTGAGGAATGTAATTGCTAACTAATCATGTTTGTCTTTGCGTTTTGCGATGGTTATCATTTATAGTTCGTTGTTTGAAGAAAGACTTCAAAAGACCTTCATCTCTTATTGAATGACGTTTTCAAAGCCCCGATTGTTTTTGAAAATATATCACTTAACTTTGTGGTTGAAAGTATTTCAAAGTGATAAATCCCTTGAATCATATTTATCAACAGTTTTGCCTTAATTTCGAGTGGTTTTGGAGTAATTTGCAAGTAGTAAACGGACTAGAATGAGTTCGATAAATTTCATAATGGTCTCTAATTTGTCCAGTTTGAGAGTAAGTCTGAGAGACCAATCAGACTAGCAAGCCTGAGAGGTGAATGCCATCAGACTTGTCAATCTGAGAGAGTAAGCATGTTCTCCGCATGTCCAGTCTGAGATACCATTTAGATTGGCCATTCCGAAAGCATGCTTACTGTAGCGGTCAGGACAACCCAGTAGCATAAGAATACCTAAGGATCTGTATAGAGTGCTCTGGTCTATCTTGTGTCATATGATGACTGATAGATGATGTTATATTTCTAACCCGGTCCTTATGATCATTCAAGTATTAATATGTCCAATGGTCATGCCTCATGTGTCTGATCTGATACCAGTTTTGGTTATGCTACCTAAAAATAATTTTAGGTTCTTTATTTTCTGGAGGTTTTGGATCTGAAACAATCTTTACCATCCACGGGTAAAAAAGGAAAGAACTGAAAGAATTATTACAGCAAAATCGTCTAACCAAATTACACAAAAAAAAGGTCTTTTATTTAAGCAATTCGTAAAGAATTGATGAATACTACTACAACTCTTAATTACTATTTCATCCCCAGAGACAGTGGCGGATCTACACTTGGCCTAGGGGGGTCTACAGACCCCCTCAACAATTATAAATTATTATATAATATGTAATAATAAAAAAAGAAAAGAAAAACCAATTACTTTAACATTATAAGTAGATCTGCATTCCTATTTTAAGCAATGGATGATGTTGGCTCAATTGTAAAATGCATGCATGTTTAGTTACATTGAGGTCACAAGTTCGTGTTACAGCTCCTTCATTTTTTTTTGCCTATTTAAGATTTTTTTAGTGTTTTGATTGAAATTTAAAATTTTGTACAGAGTATTTCATAATATATTCCAGTTAATTCGCAAACCATTATTTCTTTTTTAGCAAAACATTTGTTCTGTAAATCATAACTACTTACTAAGATTTTCTAAAATCTAAAACGATTAAATCTATTATATTCAAGTATTTCAAAAAATATTTCGAAGAGAAAGTAACTTTTCAAATTTAAGTAGTAATATTTTAGACCCCCTTCAAAGTAAATCCTATATACGCCACTGCCTAGACAACACCAAATGAATCGATAAAAGAAAGAATTGACTCAACGAAATAACATTATGTTGGTTTCGGTGTAACGATTCAACGAATTGACTCAACGAGTCCATAACCGAATCACTGGTGAAACTGGTTACTACTTTGATTTTATTTGTAAATCAATCAAAAACACTTTCTTTCCAAATTAATGGAGAAAAACTAAGGAATGGAACAACTCAATATCTTTCGTATTTCTGACCGATAATGTCTGTTATCCAAAACAGATGATTCATAGTCGAATCGCACTATCGATTTTAGATTGGAAAGAGGAATTGTATTCCTTCTGTGTTTACTGATTAATTAATTACTTAAAAATCAACACACTTCTGATTTAAAAAAATCAGAATGTCTTTGATTAAGAAATCAGATAGACTAAAAAGAAAAAGAAAAATCGGAGGATTAGAAGAAGAAGATTTTAATCGAGGCGAGGTATTCCTCTTACCTTAAGATAGTTGACGCCTTGTATAGTGCTGAACAGTTACCGGCGTTTGTCTCCTAGGATACAACGATTAACCTTTCGATTCAATGGTACTTCGAATCAGAAAGCAGTCGAACTTGAAAGTATACTAACCTCTGACTTAATGCAAATGGACCAAACTTCTTGCTTATGAAACTCCTTGAACACTTTGCTAACTCTTCTGATTAAATACTCTAATATGAACTTCTAAGAATGCTTAATGCTCTGGAAAAAACGGATTGAAATTTGGAGTTCATTTGGGTCCTATAAATAGGTTTCGAATAGACACATGCATTTGGGACGTTTCTATTGGTTAAGGGATGCATCTGTTGAGAAATAAAGTGACGGGTCACTTCTTTAGCAACAGATCATGTCGGTTGAGATTTGAACCGTTAGATCTTGCTCAAAATCTCAGGAGGAACACCCTCCGTTAGATCTAGGGATTTATACCGAAACTAGCCCACAATCTAAAAGAGATGAGCCGTTGGATTGAGGTTCGGGAGATGTCCCACTCCGTGCCCGACAAGGGTTTAACCAGATTTGTTGGATCTTGCACATTTGCGCAGAGTGAACGCCTGCCATCAGATCTGGCCGTGTTCATTTGCCTAAATGGTCCCCAAACCAACTTTTCCTTATTGCGACTTAGTCCCTAAATCAACCAAACATCGATCAAACTTCAGACTTGAATATCTCATTCATCCGGAATTGGATTTGAGTAATTTTTTGCTCTAAACTTAAGAGCTCGGTGAGACGAACGCAATAGTGTGCTTCATTTCTGAGTTTGACAACTTGAACCGATCCAAAATTAACTTCTATTCCAACAATCCCCCACAAGAATGAATATTCGAGATTTCCTATCATGCAGACTTACTAGACTGACATACTAACACTGACAGAGGTTAGAAGCGGAATTTCGCTGCATCGGGATAAATAGCTTGCGACTTTGAATCTTCCGTAGTGAGTAGCCATCGGGTTTACAAAGACCTTAGTGAACTATGTCTTGAACTGGGTCCCATGAGCTGTAAACCAACGAGTAACTATCACACAACTAGTTTCTTACGTTCAAAAGTTCTCGGTTGTGTTCATTTCGGCCCTGAACAACCTGGTTTTCATGTGTGCTCTAGAGAACTAGGCCATTACGACCTTCTCATAGAACCGGCATCAGTTCGCACACATATAGGTTATCCGTAATAAGGTATTCTGCTATACCTCACGTTAGACTCAAGTTCTAAGTTTAGGGATTCATTAAAAGCTTAACGCTTGACGTCTCATTGCAGACAATACTGATGTCATCTTAGGAATGGGTAAGAGATAAATCTCTTTCAGTGTTCCGTTCGAGTCAGTATATAACTTCAGTTTTCCCGTTGAACCTACATCTTAGGATATCCAGTCACATAGGTTGGGTTTCCGTTATGACTTTACTCATTTACTTTAGGCAAAAGTCTTATTCCCCTTGATGAAGCAATTACTAACTCTCTAGGTAACCCTTTTGTAAATGGATCCGCTAAGTTATCCTTAGATTTGACATAATCTACTGTTATGACTCCTTCTGAGAGTAATTGCT
Organism: Eschscholzia californica subsp. californica; assembly: GCA_002897215.1. Lineage (NCBI taxonomy): Eukaryota > Viridiplantae > Streptophyta > Magnoliopsida > Ranunculales > Papaveraceae > Eschscholzia > Eschscholzia californica. The sequence goes on along the minus strand of BEHA01050439.1, from coordinate 595,792 downwards.
TTACGGTGTTATGTCGTCCACGAATATGTCGTGACTTACCGTTATACATTTTACTTTGTGCTCTTGCAGTAGCTGCCTTATTATCGCAGTGTATATTTATTGCAGGTGCCGGCTTAGTCCATATAGGAATATCTTCCAGGAAGTGTCGCAGCCACTCTGCCTCTTCTCCTGCTTTATCCAGAGCAATGAATTTTGAATCCATTGTCGATCGAGCTATGCATGTTTGCTTTGAGGATTTCCATGATATGGCAGCCCCGCCCAGTGTGAATACGTATCCACTGGTTGACTTGGTATCATCAGTATCTGAGATCCAGTTGGCATCCGCATCCCTCTAATACTGCTGGATATTTGGTATATAATAGCCCATACTCTTTAGTCTGTCTCAAATACCTGAGTACCCTCACTATAGCAGTCCAATGTTCTTTACTCGGATTGCTAGTAAACCTACTCAATTTGCTAACAGAATAGGCTATGTCTGGACCCGTACAATTCATCAAGTACATTAGACTTTCGATAATCTGTGAGTACCTTAGTTGGTTTACTCCTGGACCACGATTTTTCATCAAATGCACGGCCGGATCTATCGGCGTCCGAGCCAAACTCTTATCATTCTTGCTAAATTTTTCTAGAATTTTCTCAACGTCGTGAGTCTGAGATAATTTTATCCCAGAAGAGCTTCTAGATATTTTTATTCCGAGAATGACTTTAGCTCAACCTAAGTCTTTCATGTCGAAATTCTTCGACAACATTTGCTTAGTCGTGTTTATGACATCTATATTATCTCCCATAATAAGCATGTCATCTACTTACAGACATAGGATTACACATCCTTTAGCGGTGACCTTCGTGTAGACGCACTTGTCACACTCATTTATTTTGAACCCATTTGATAACATTGCTTGATCAAATTTCAAGTGCCACTGCTTAGGAGCCTGCTTTAAACCATAAAGCGACTTTACTAACTTACAAACTTTCTTTTCTTGGTCGGGTACCACAAACCCTTCAGGTTGAGTCATATAGATCTCTTCTTCCAGTTTTCCATTTAAGAAAGTTGTCTTTACATCCATTTGATGTATTTCCAGATTGTGGATAGATGCTATCGCAATTAGCAATCTTATTGCCGTGATTCGAGTAACAGGAGAGTAAGTGTCGAAATAATCTAGACCTTCTCTCTGTCTGAATCCTTGAGCCACAAGTCTGGCTTTGTATTTGTCGATTGATCAATCTGTCTTCAATTTCAACCTAATGGTTTGCAACCTATCGGGAAATCTACTAACTCCCATGTGTGGTTATTCATGATAGACTCAATCTCACTGTTCACTGCCTCTTTCCAGAAAGGAGCTTCTGGAGTTGACATAGCTTCTCTGTATGTCTGAGGTTCACTTTCTAACATATAAGTTAGAAAATCGGGACCAAAGGTTTTTTCTACCCCCTTTTACTCTTTCGAGGTTCACTTGATTTTTCCTCTATCGAATTTTCATCTCTTTCAGAGATTTCTGTATTTTCTTCATTTCTATCTCTTTTCAGAGATTTTTCCTCTAATCTAAATTTACATGGAAATATATTTTCAAAGAATTTGGCATCCCGTGATTCTATGATTGTATTTATATGTATATCTTCTATATCAGACTTGTGAACCAAAAATCTGTATGCACTACTGTTTTCTGCATAACCAACGAAAATACAGTCTATTGTCCTTGGTCCTATTTTGACCCGTTTAGGTAAAGGCACCAGGACTTTGGCTAGACACCCCTAACGAATTTAAAAGATGGTTTTCTGCTGTTCCACAACTCATAAGGGATCTTACCTGTTTTCTTGTGAGGTAACTTATTTAATAAGTAGTTGGCCGACAATATTGCCTCCCCCCCCACAAATTCTGAGGTAATCCAAAACTGAGTAATAATGCATTCATCATCTCTTTCAGAGTTCGATTCATTCGCTCTGCTACACCATTTTGTTGAGGTGTATAAGGAGCAGTAGTCTGATGAATGATGCCACTTTCGGCACAAATTTCAGCGAAAGGGGATTCATACTCTCCGCCTCTATCACTTCTCAAAATCTTAATTTTTCGATTAAGTTGATTTTCAACTTCATTCTTATAGATTTTGAATTTCTCTACTGCTTCATCTGTACTTCTTAGCAAGTAAACGTGACAGTACCTTGTACTATCGTCTATGGAGGTGATAAAATATTTTTTACCCCCTCTAGTCTGAACCATTTTTAAATCACATATGTCACTATGAATTAACTCTAATGGTTCTGTATTTCTTTCCACAGAATGAAAAGGAGTCGTTGTCAGTTTAGACTCCACACATGTTTGACATTTTTCTGAAGAATTAATATCAAACTTTGGGATTAAGTCCATGTGCATTAAGTTTCTCAAAGAGTTATAATGAACATGACCTAGTCTCTCGTGCCAAATATTACAAGAATCAACAACATAAACTAATGTTTGTTCTTTATTAATAATATTTGGAGTTACAGTTGCAACATTCAATTTAAAGAGCCCCCCACATAAGTACCCTTTTCCCACATACATTCCATTTTTAGATAAAACAAAATTATCCGTTCTTGCTAATGAGCGATCCAGACACAAGATTCTTTCGAATGTCTGGTGCATGTAGGACGTCATTTAGGGTTACTTCTTTTCCTGAAGTGAACTTCAAGATCACTTTCCCTTTTCCCTGAACTTGAGTTGTAGCGGCGTTTCCCATAAACAGTTTCTCGCCTTCAACAAGTTTCGTATAAGTGGAGAACATGGCTCTATCTGCACAAACGTGCCTCGTGGCCCCAGTGTCGATCCACCATTCTTTCGGATTTCCAACTAGGTTAACTTCAGAAATAACTGCACAGACGTTCATATTCTGAAACTTTTCAGCCACATCTTCGATTCCAGTAACCATTGCACACAGGTTCTGGACATCTTCATCTTCAACAAGAGAAGCCTGATGCTTAGCTTTCTTTATCCTGTTGATCTTATCATTTTTAGAACGGCAATCTTTGGCAAGATGCCCCTTCTTGCCACAGTTAAAGCAGTTGCCGTCAAAATTCTTCTTCGTCGGCTTTCCTGAGCCCACTTCACGGCCCGAGCGTTTCTGCTTTAGTTTTGGTCCCCCTTCGATGGCGTTTACTTTTGAAGCATTTGAAGACTTCTCTGTCTTCTTCTCTGCAGTACGACTATCCTCTTCTATTCAAAGTTTGAGGATGAGTTCTTCAAGGCTCATGTCTTTATTTTTATGACGAAGGTAATTCTTGAAGTCTTTCCAACCCAGAGGCAATTTTTCAATCATTGCTCGGACTTGAAAAGCTTCATTTATTACCAATGATTCGGCCTTTAATTCCTGAAGAATTATTTGGAATTCTTGAACTTGGGTTATGACTGGTTTAGAGTCAACCATTTTAAAGTCCAGAAACCTTCCAACGATAAATTTCTTCACTCCTGCAGTTCCGGCTTTATATTTATTATGTAGTGTGTTCCACAATTCTTTTGCACTATCAATCACACAATACACATTATAAAGCCCATCATCCAACGAATTCAAAATATAATTTTTATATAAAAAATTACTATGCTTCCAGGCTTCTACGGCCGAAGTATGTTGGATATCTCCATCTTCTCGAAGGACCGGTTGGTCTTCAGTGAGATATTTTGCTAACCCTAGAGTGGTTAGATAAAACATCATCTTCTGTGCCCATTGCTTAAAATCGATGCCCTTAAACTTCTCTAGTTTTTCGGCAAAGGCGGGACCAACACTTTTCATTGTGGCTTCACCAATTGTTGCCATCTCTATTTCAGTCTCACACAGAAACTTAATTCAGTGTACCGAACTAATTCAACTGTCTTAAGATTGTTGGTTTCGGTGTACCGATTCAACGAATTGACTCAGCGAGTCTATAACTGAATCATTGGTGAAACTGGTTACTACTTTGATTTTATTTGTAAATCAATCAAAAACACTTTCTTTCCAAATTAATGGAGAAAAACTAAGGAATAGAACAACTCAATATCTTTCGTATTTCTAACCGATAATGTCTGTTATCCAAAACAGATGATTCGTAGTCGAATCTCACTATCGATTTAAGATTGGAAAGAGGAATTGTATTCCTTCTGTGTTTACTGATTAATTACTTAAAAATCAACACACTTCTGATTTAAAAAAATCAGAATGTCTTTGATTAAGAAATCAGATAGACTAAAAAGAAAAAGAAAAATCGGAGGATTAGAAGAAGAAGATTTTAATCGAGGCGAGTTATTCCTCTTACCTTAAGACAGTTGACGCCTTGTATAGTACCGAACAATTACCGGGATTTGTCTCCCAGGATACAAATAACCTTTCGATTCAATGGTACTTCGAATCAGAAAGCAGTCGATCTTGAAAGTATACTAACCTCTGACTTAATGCAAATGGACCAAACTTCTTGCTTATGAAACTCCTTGAAAACTTTGCTAAATATTTTGATTAAATACTCTAATATGAACTTCTAAGAATGCTTAATGCTCTGGAAAAAACGGATTGAAATTTGGAGTTCATTTGGGTCCTATAAATAAGTTTCGAATAGACACATGCATTTGGGACGTTTCTGTTGGTTAAGGGACGCATCTGTTGAGAAATAAAGTGACGGGTCACTTCTTTAGCAACAGATCCTGTCGGTTGAGATTTGAACTGTTAGATCTTGCTCAAAATCTCGGGAGGAACGCCCTCCGTTAGATCTAGGGATTTATACCTAAACTAGCCCACAATCTAAAAGAGATGAGCCGTTGAATTGAGGTTCGGGAGATGTCCCACTCTGTGCCCGACAAGGGTTTAACCAGATCCGATGGATCTTGCGCATTTGCGCGGAGTGAACGTCTGCCATCAGATCTGGCCGTGTTCACTTCGCTTAAATGGTCCCCAAACCAACTTTTCCTTATTGCGACTTAGTCCCTAAATCAACCAAACATCGATCAAACTTCAGACTTGAATATCTCATTCATCCGGAATCGGATTTGACTGATTCTTGGCTCTAAACTTAAGAGCTCGACGAGACGAACGCAATGGGGTGCTTCGTTTCTGAGTTTGACGACTTGAGCCGATCCAAAATCGGCTTCGATTCCAACACATTATTACTAGGAACAATAAGAACATTTAGAAGGAGATTATAATAACAATTATTTTTAAGAGTGTAGTTATGTTTTGATTTAGCTAGACATGGTCACATGGTGGTGCAAGGTTTGAAGAACCAAAATATGTCCAAAGATCTTGCTTCCCCTGTACCACTATTGTTGTTAGTAGCTGGATGGATGCCTATTTTTCTTGCAGACTTGTTTACTCAAAGGTGAGGTGATGTCATCTCTCCAAAGCTATAATAAGGAGCTGGAAATCATCTGAGGTTGGAAAGATGAATTGTCCTTAAAAAGAAAATGCTGACCTAAGATGTCAGTTCAAACAAACAAACATTTTCAAAATTTACAAACCCATCCCTCGTACTTGGTCAAAAGGCATTATTAATAGAAGTTGGAACAGTCAAAACATCTCTATAATCTTTCCACATTAGGTAATTTCCCGCCAAAACACTTGCTTGTTCAAGTATTTAATTTGCTCCTTAACAAAAAAAAAAGTATTTAATTTGCTATAATTTATTGCTCTCTACTCCTCTTTTCTATAAAGAAAAAACAACTAGTGATAGAAAAAAAAACCATCCTCCATCTCTCTCCCTAGCTTATTTACTGAACTTTTCTAAAATCTGAGACATTTGGTCTTAGCATCTAATACTACTACTACTACTATTAACTAGTAAAGACTTTCAGGGCTTCTTCCTCTTCTTTTTTTTGAAGATTAATTTGTTCTTCTTGTTTGATTAGGGTTTTTTTTTTTACACAATGTTTTGGTGGAAGAGCGGGTCAAGTCTGGAGACAGGTGGGAAAGCAAAAACAGTAAGATCACTTAACAAACTCGTTTTCTTGTTACTAAGCACTCACTGTGTTGAAAGACTTTTGATCTTTTGAGTTGCTAAGTTTAAATTGCTACAGGTGGCCAATAGTAGTGTTCCAGGTGATGAAGATGATACTGGCACAACATTAATAGCTTTAAAGCACAAATCTGATTTGATTTTCGCTATAGACGGTCTGTCCAGTTATGATACTGGAGAAACGTATGAAGTATACGACTCTAACATTCAACCTCTCGGTGACGCCATGGAGATTAAAGCCTTTTGGATGTTAGACGAAGTGTTTCGTGAAAAAAAGAAAGCAGATGTTATAGCACTAGGAGGATTTCATAATGGAAATCGTAAGTTATGGGCTGTTGAGACCATTGAGAACCATCAAGAGGCCTTTGAAGTAATAGGGGACTCCTATTTCGGTGGTTTTGAAGCTGAAATCGCTAGAAATAGGTTTCGAAATTACACATCCACAATGCCAGAGGATGTCGTACCCAATTTGATTAAGAACGCAATGCTAGATTCGAGCAAGGAGAAACCACCAAATCATTTAGGCAAGTCTGTTCAAAGGACAGGAGGCATGATTATTGGTAATTAAGTTTTTCTAGTTAAAATTTTTACATTTCACATTTATTTTATACTAACAATTCTTTTTTGTAACACTCAGTGTTTAAAATCACCTAAAAGAATGAACAGAATTGGAAGCTTAAAACCCATATAGAAAAGCTCAAGAAGGAAAAAAAACAAGGGTTATTCTGAAAAGCTGACTGGCTGCATCTCAGTATCCCACTTAAAGAGAAGTTCACTCTAATTAACCATCCATGTATCCCTCTCTCCCATTCTTCTATCACTCTAATTAACTTAGCGTTTTTATTTTTGTTTTTTTGTTTTTTTGTTTTTTTGGAAATTGACTACGTTGTACGATAGTCATTACTATGGCGGTGATACATCAAAGATGTGATAAGCACGATACTGCCAAATTTAACAAGAACTATGTCCTAAATTTCATCTAACTATAGTGGTCCATTGGTGTAATAGTTTTTTATGTGGAAATGAACCTGGAAATTAACGTGTGTGCATTTAAGGTTTATTAGTATGTTTCTTTAGTTAAATTGGTTGTGTGAATTAATTTTGGTTTTTTATTTGTACGAAGTTCAGTACCACGCGAGCAGAGCAACCTAAGTGGGCCGTTTCTAGGGGTGGGTATGGGGGTCTACGGGTTGTGACATCATCAGGCGGGCAAAACCAAGGCTATTAGGGTAGTCAGGCGGGTATTTTCCAATTTCTTCTTTATCAAAGCCTCCCCAAGCCCGTTTGAAGTTTGCTTAGATCTCTGGTTCATCTTCCAGATACAAGACCGGACATTGTCTACCTAATCAGTTTGATCTCAAGATTCATTTAGTCGAGTAAAACTCACCAAGCATATTTTGCGCTATATTCAAGGAACGAACTAAAGGCCATTTAATTCTACATGTTTCAGAAGATGAAAACAAGTTGGTTTGTTTCACAGTGATTGAGTTCGTTCTCTTGATGATTGAAATATATCGTTCTCTTGATGATTAAAATATATTGTTCATATAGGCCTCATGAGGACATATCAATTACAATGGTTACAAACTTAATGGTGCTTGAATACAGCGTAATGGTGGAAAACTTATGATGCTGAAACTTATAAAGGTGTTGTAGCACCATAAATCAAATATTTACAACACTCCCCTAGAATGTCCACCACATTAGAAATTGTCTCGTTATAGCCTTACTAGGAAAACCCCATGGGACAAAACCATAGTGATGGAAAAAGAGTACAAATTCTGTTCTATATATCTGTAAATCTTGTATGAATACATAAATCTGCCTCATTAAAACCTTGTTAGGAAAAATCCGGTGAAAAAAATCTTAACGAAGGACAAAGAGTACAGTATAACAATGCAATATACAATGTCTTCGTATACTTGCTCTCCTTCATCGAAGTTGAGGGTATTGTTCCACTTCTTATCGTAGTTTCTTCTGGGTATAGATATACAAAACAAAATATTTCAATTCTACCTTCTTACCCCTGTGGTCGGACAAGACTAGGGTGTGTTGTTTATTTCCCCATTGTCTAAACCCAATTCGTCTGACTTGTCCAGTTGAAATCGTCTGGATCATATAGTCACGAAATCAATCGAAATCAGCCATTGGCATAAATCAACCAAAAATGAATAATTTGAAATTTGACCCCGAGTCATTTCCCAATCATTTGTTACGAGTACGTTAGGTGCAGACGTGCAGTTCCAGGAATAGTTGATATTTGAACTACGCGAAATGAAATAATAGAGATACGAGATCAAAAAAGTTCTGTGGGTATTCGTCTAGCATTACCAATAATCTCCACAAGAACATTCTCCACCTTTAAAATGGTGAAACCTATGAGAATCTCTCACTACAATTTCCCTTCCTGTAACTTTTGAGATGAACTTGGTTGCTGTATGACAATCTCCACATACTCTAAGGTTCTTCTTGATTCTGATCACACTCTCTCGACCTGTATTTATAAGCCCAAATACAATAGCTAACTTTTCACTATGCAAATATAACATCTTCTCCTTCATCTCTTCCTCCACATCATGTAATACAAAATTTGTATCTGGTACATAACCTTCTAACCTAATCCTCTCCATTAATTTATCTAACTCTTTATAAATCAAATCTGTTTGTGGATTCGATCGATCACCCACAACAAACTTGGAAACCTTACTCTTTACTTCTATAATGGTATGTCCTGCAATTTTTCTCACTCCTTTCCTTTTCATTAGAGTCCTAATTCGATCAGCTTCTTCTCTTTTCCCCGAAGACGAGTATATGTTTGATAGAAGAACATACCGACCTGGGTTTTCTCGATCCAATTCGAACAGAGATTTAGCTGCAAATTCTGCTAGTTCAACATTTAGATGAATTCTACAAGCACCTAATAATGCACCCCAAACACCAGATTCTGGTTTTATTGGCATATTATTGATGAAATCTCGAGCTTCGTTTAACTGACCAGCTCTGCCTAAAAGATCAACCATACAAGCATAATGTTCAGATCTTGGAATCAACCCAAAATCTTTTGTCATTGAATTAAAACAATCCCAACCTTCATTTATCAATCCAGTATGACTACAAGCTGATAGAACTGAAACAAATGTGATATGATCTGGTTTCAAGAAACCCTTCATTTGATTAAACAAATCAAGTGCTTCTCTTCCCTGCCCATGGATTCCATAACCTGAAATAATGGTGCTCCATGAAATTAAGTTTCTTTTTGACATCCTATCAAAGATTTTTCGGGCATATTCCAAGCTCCCGCATTTAATGTATAGATCAATTAAGGCGGTTTCTAGTACTAATTCATGATGAAACGAGCTTCGAATCGTAAACCCGTGAATAAATCGTGCTTGTAGGAGTGACGCTAAATTCGCACAGGCACGAACTACACTAAGGACTGTTATATAATCAAGGTGGGTTTTTTGTAGCTTCACTTGTTTGAATAGATCTAATGCTTCCATTGGCATTTCAGCTTGAGCATAAGCTTCAATCATGGAACTCCAAGATACTAAATCCTTATTAGAAATCTTTTCGAAGATTCTTCGAGCAATGTCAATTCTCCCACACTTTGAGTACATACCCATTGTTGCATTTTGGACTGATTGATCCAAGTCAAGCCCATTTTCTACTATAATTCTTCGAATTTCATCGGCATCTTTTTCGCTATGAACGCAAGGGATTACGTTCAAAATTGCAACTCTATTTGGTCGAACTCTTTCGACTCGCTCAACCAACATTTTCTGAAATAAAGACAGTCCTTCCTTATAAAATCCATTCTGTGCATAAGCACCAATCATTGCACTCCAAGAAACTAAACTTCTCTCAGGCATTTTATCGAACACCTTTCGAGCAATTTCAACTTGCTCACACTTGCCATACATAGTTATGAGAGAATTACCCACAAAGACATCAGATTCATACCCAAATTCTATAACGTCTCTGTGAATTTCTCTTCCTAATTCACCATCTCTAAGATACCCAGATGCCTTAAGAACAAAAGGGAAAGTGAAATTATCAGGTGGGATTCCAAATTCTCTCATTTGATGATACAAAATGATGGATTGATTGTAAGAAGCATTGTCTACAAAGCATCGAATCATGACGTTCCAGAGGAAAACATCGGAAGTTTGAGAAGAAGAGAAGAGGGTATAAGCGTGAGAGATGGAACCTAAAGAAGAGTATTGGGTTATGAGATTTGTTGAGAAGAAGAGATTGAGGTGAAGGTGAGATCGAATCATGGAGGAATGAACTGATTTTAGGGTTTTGATTGTGTGGCATTGTTTGATCAGATTTATGCAGGTTGATTCTTCGATGGGTCCTCTGAAATTCTGGTAGTTTCCTTCTTCTGCAAATAGAAGACGAGATTGGTTGTGAAAAGTTCGTTGTACAATTCTTCTGTGGATGAACATTTGTCAGACTTCTACTTGGTTGCATAACTAACAGCCAGGCTTACTGTATATCAAATTACAGTTGAGATTTTATAGATTTATTCTGTATTATCTATTATGGTTTGGCCGCGGCTGTGCGGAATAAAGAAAAATCTTCGATGAATAGAAAGAACTTGACGATCTTCAAAACACAGTGTTCCTTAAAAGATTTTTGTGATTTTTCTTTAAAAAATTACTAATGTAAAATTCAATTTGGATTTCGAGAATAAACTGCACGTTTGTTAAATAAAGAGATCTCGAAGGGACATTAAGTTCTTGAATATTCCTTAGATATTTATAATTCTTCTAGTCGTCAACAATTGAACTCCAACCAATATAAATCATCACTTCACACATTTTCAGAATAACTAATAATTATTTTACAAAAACAACCATGCAACATAAACAAACAAGAGAACTCTATAGATCTACATGGGAGACGCAATAAAATTGTAGAATCTTTGTTTGAACTTATCGTGCAGGGTCTAACTGAGATATTTTTCGAGTTTTGCGGTAAATATGCTCTAAATTTGAACTTGGTGGAAAAGTTAAGGTAGTGTTGATTTTAGGAGATTTAGACAATTCATGTTCAAACAAGTTAGATTAAGACAACCAAAAAAATTTAGTAATATTAGGATTATTGAGATGATCTAATTGTTGATATCTAGCGGAGAGTGTTGTTAAAATTGCCCGACCAAATTGCTATAAGCAGCATCTCTACAAGTGGCCCAAACTTTTTCTTCTTCGTTCCTTTTTAATGGCCAGCGCTTTGGGGAATGCAAAATAGTTTCAGGGGTGTGAAGACTTGGTCAAAAATTGGTAAATTTTGTTTGACAATTTTATTTTGTAACTTGTTAGAGGAAAAAAATAAAAAACCCCTCACCTCACCTCTCTCTCTCCACCTCATCTTCTCTCTCCCTACCATTCTCTCTCTCTCTTCTCCGACCATGAAAAAAAATAAAAAATTCACTCACTCTCTCTCTCTCTCTAGAAACTCCGGCGAACGGGTTTGCCTTCGCCGGAGTTTCTAGAGAGAGAGAGAGAGAGTGAAATTTTATTTTTATTTTTTTCATGGTTGCCGGCCGAAAAAAATTTCGGCCGGCGACCTAGTCGGAGAAGAGAGAGAGGTGACGTGGAGAGAGAGAGAGAGAGGTGAGGTGAAGAGAGAGAGAGAGGTGAGGTGGAGGGAGGTGAGGTGAGGTGAGGTAGAGAGGGAGAGAGGTGAGTGGAGGGAGGTGAGGTGAGGTGGAGGGTTTTTTTATTTTGAACTATATTCTCCATAAAATATGTTTTCCCGGGAACTTTTCCAAATTTTGCATATTCCCTTTAAAATTTCACACCCCGGAAACTATTTAGC
>BEHA01050439.1:537194-583688 GCA_002897215.1 Eschscholzia californica subsp. californica | reverse complement strand
CCGCTCATTCCTTGCAGAAATCACAACCCACGCCCATGGACAAATTTGGGATGAAATCTAAGAGGTTAGAAACAATAACTAGAAAAATTAAACAATGAAAAGTTTCTCAAGCTTGGTAGAGAAGACGAATGATCTTGTCATTCTATTCTTGCTAAACAAGAATAATTTAGAAAATAACTGCAACCATGCTTCTGTCACAATGTCAAACTATCAGCACTAGAAAGATGTAAATAGAATTGAAGAGGGATCAAAACTGGATGCTTTAAGAACGATAAAGAAACATTTACGAAAATATGAAGTACATGACTAATATTTCCCAACTGTTCCTAAAGATTTGAGAAAAATAAGAGTAACAGAACGAAACCCTTCTCGCAGACCACATAACTCCGGAAAAATGTAAACATCAGTATCATCCATCCATGACTACAACATTCTTCTATGACTAATGCCTTCTCTAAGGCGGTTAACAAAGAGAAACGTTTTGAACAGGTCTTTGTTGTTACATATGAACATTATATCGAGATGAAGCTTCAGAGGAAACTTGGGGAGACTGAATTCGTCTTCAATCGATCTTAGCACCAACTTCTGTAGCTATCTGCAACAAACCTGCACAAATATGTAATAGTCACATTTAGGTTTTGCTGCTAGCACCCTTGTTGTATTGAGCAAAGAGGGAAAATCTTCAAAAGCTTCAACGATATACACATGTGCTTAATTTTGTATACTATACTAGATGCTTGTTAGTCGCAACTAGGGTTGCCGATCTCTGTACCTAATATGATGGAGAACACTTTGTCAAACAATAATACTGATTCTCATTTGAAGTTAACACGACACATAGATAAGTAATAGCATTAAATTTTCTAATTAGAGCATTATGCAATCCACGACAACAATCATCCTAGCCCATTAAGAATTTGATCTTCCAGCTCTTCTCCAAAGCAAGCACCACAGTTATAGCATGAGATAGTAGATGGCCTACAAATATAACATCAGTTTTACTATCTCAGAGGTACAACGGGTGAGCGTTAGGATCTTATAACTTTCTAAGCATTAGCAAGCAGAACATGAGCTGCTAACTCGACTAGTTTATCAACCATGACATTTATTGGTGTTGATTTATGTATGTACGATGAAAAATAAGGGTGTGTTACGTCATGTACGAGTTATCTTAAAAATTGTGTTTTCGCAGTTCAGTTGGGATAATGATGAAAAATAAGAGTGTGTTATGCTCATCACATTCATTGAATCATTGGTTTTGACTAATGTATGTATGATGAAAAATAAGTGAATCTGGTTCTTACTTGGCTCAACCAAACCACTTCCTTAACTCCGCTACCTCTCGCCCTAGGATTTACACATCTACAATTTTATTTTATTTTTGGAAATCATCTACAAGTTTTTCCAGTTCCCACAATAGAAGATACATAAACACGCTGTACTGAACTGGCACTGTCCTATGTATTCTAGTCTTAGCCCTTCAAGTTTGTTCCAATACATTCACTTCTACCATCACAATAGGTCTCATTCCAACAACTTCCCACTCAATCATATCTGCCACTACGAGTGACTAGCCACATACATACCTCAAGTACCCAAAAGGCTAAAACAACAAACTTTCTTGAGAAACAGCAAAAAAATGTGGTACGAGATCGTCAAACATAACAGTGGTAGCAATGTCTATCAGTCAAAACACTACATCAGACTAAGAATCGGCGCTTCTACTTCGTAACTAAGCGTTCTTCTCCTAACGCCAACAATCTACTAGAGTAAACCATACATCTAGATTCAAAGATATCTCACAATATTTTCTACAAGAACTACACAAGATGCTTACTATAACTAACATTATACTCTGAATTCCACATAAATGAAGTTTAACTATCAAAACAAATCAGTAAATAGTATAGAAATGAGAAAACCCACCAAAAATCAAGCTTGGGTTCCATCCATGGACTTCATTTGAACATGATTTGAAACACCAACTTGAAGATTAGGCAAAGCTTCATAAGAACCGAACCGTCTAATTCCAACAGTTTTAGCAACGACAGCATAAGTAACCATGACAATTACAACCACAAACAAAACATGAATAACAAAAACAAGATCAAGAATTGCAACAGCTCTCAATCTTGATTCTTCTAAATCACATTTAGTAGATCCTTCAACTCCACTAACAACATCTAACAATCTATGACAACCTTCAGGAATAAACCCTTCAACATAAAGGGTTAATCCAGTTTGAAGAGCCCAAAGACCTTGTAAACAAAATGAAGCACCTAAACCAACATCAGCTACAAATAGTTTAGGTTGACAAGCAAGAATCAAACAGAGTAAAGACGATAATGCAGAAACTCGAGCAGAAACGGAATCACATTTAGCTTGTAGATCAGAGAATTGAACGGAAGCAGATGAAGAAGAGACAGAATATTGCAAGAAGAAAATGGCAGAAGCAATAGCAAAGAAGAGTTCAGATGGGAAAGGAAGGAGAGATGTGGTTTCAGAGAGAAGGAGAGAGATAGAGAGGATAAGGAAAAGGAAGAGAACAGCAGCAGATTGGAGAGAGGAGAAACGATGAACAGGGGTGGATCCTTTAAGGAGTGGGTCGGAATCGGTAGAAATTAGGGTTTGGTGAGCGATACCGACGAGAAGGGAGAAAATGAGGAGGTAAAGTTGGATGTATTTGAGACGAGGGGAAGAGAAGGGTAAAGGGTGAAAGGGTTTGACGATGTATTCTCTTTGAGATTTGAGGTTGTTTCGAGTTGTGCAGATTAGATGGTATAAACCTAGAGAGAGAAGAGCTGAGGAAGAGAAGATATGCGAGATTAGAGCTGCCATTTTAGAGAGAAAAAGAGAGAGATTGTTAGAACGAACCAGGAAGAAACTGAGTTAGAGAGAGAGAGAAAGAGAGTTACGTATCTCACGTTGAATTTTAGGGGTGATTCAATTAGACCATAATACCCACCTCAAACTATATTAAATACCATCAAACCTTGGTGGTTGCTTAGTTTCTACATGGATACACTAGACTTTTGCACAAAATTAATCAAACCCATAAGAGGACACATAAAAGTAGAAGAGCTCTTTTTTTAGTCTCCCTTTCTCTCTTCTCTCAGTGGAAGGCAAAGAGAACCCTCTCATCCACAACCCATTTGGCGTAGAAACTGATGGTAGCGATGGTTAATAAGATGAAGAACTCTTCTTTTAGTCTCCCCTCTCTCAGACGAGCGGTGAGGGCAGAGAGAACCCTCTCACCGACGACCCCTTTTGGCGTAGAAACTGATGATAGCGGTGGTGAATAAGATGAAGATGAATAGTAAGATGAAGTGAAGTTTTTAGAAAAAGAAGAAAAATTAAGAAGTTAGAAAATGAGTGTCCTCTAAACATTTTCTCCTACAAGATTTGAAAATTTGTGAGACATCCCATTTAAGTAACTGTGATAATGAAACCTTAGGAGGCGCCACAACCATCCCTTTAAATTACTGTGCCCATAATGAAACCTTAGGAGGCCCTTGGCAGTTCCAAACCTCCACTATAGGAGCAATCTCAAAGCTTAATACTTGTCGGGACCTTCTTCCGGGTGGACTCGTAGAGCCCTTGCAGAGAACAAAACTCGTGTACATTGGGCACATGTGTCAAAAGTGGAGACAAGATCAACGCCGTCGAAAACTTGGGCTGTTACACAAATTTTGTACCTTCTTGTTGTTTTTATGGTTAATGGCAAGGAAAACTGACAAGTTCACTCTGTTATGTAGAATGAGGATTATGTAGAATCAAAACAATTTACCAGCGAGTAAATAGTCAGTATGTTATATTATGTTCTCTCATGACAGACCATATTCTCCATATGCACCTCAAACAAAATCTATTATATATATATATATATATATATATATATATATTCCTTCACACTCACAAAATTTCATGGCATGACCATTCACTGCTCAAGAAGACATTCAACCATCTCTTCTTTAACTTTCTTCCCTCATTTGATTTGGACGAGAAGAAATTGGTCCGTCTCAAGTGCACGGCTCCTTCTGCTGCTGAGACAATCCCATACAGAATTCGAAGAGAATATCCCGGCATCTTCAGGCCTCAGCTGCAGTGGTTGCTTCTTCCTCGGTTGCATCAGGTGGGACAATCTCCTCAGGTAACTCCTCCTCCAGTGCTTCTGTATCTGATTCCTTTGCCTTGTCGGCCTCTTTGTACATTATCTTCTCCCTCAACTTTAACATAAGGTCTTCTCGTGTTTCTGAATTTTGAGCTAAATACTTTTTAAGAGCATCCTTGCCACGAAAACTCTGATCATTGAAGCTATAGAATGCACCTCCAAGCTTTGTAATGAACTTGTGTTTGCACCCTAGCTCAACAAGCTCAGACTCACGGCATATCCCCTTACCAAACTCAAGCTCGAATTGTGCAGTCTTGAATGGTGGAGCATGCTTGTTCTTCACTATCTTTACGAGTACTTGGCTTCCGACAGTCTTTCGAAACAGAAAGAGGAAATCAACACTTATTAGTATAAATAATGTGGTTTCGTTCGCTATTAGGTGGTGCTTGTCTTCTTCTAAGTGTTTCTGACTCGCCAGACTCGTTTGAATCTGACTCGTCTTAAGCTAAATCACCTGAATCAAATGGACTCAAAACCTACCTAAACCAGCCATTCAGACAAGTCGGACATCTCGGGCTAAGTAAACAAACATTCTGAAACCTAACTGGAGTCAATTCAGACCTCGAGTCTTTCATAACTTGGCGAAAAACCAAGCACCACCTAAAGTGCTGCTCTATGATATTAACTGACTCCTCATAAAGTTAACAGACACAAATATGTATAATGACAAAACAAATTTGAGCAGACGCATTTGAATGAAAAGTGTTGAAGATGTATGCTTTTAACTCCAGCAGACTTTCTCATGCCAGAACCTATTTGGATGTTGTTAGGAATTGGGAGGCTTGGGTTATGTAATATAGCATAACTTGAGCAACCCTTTCTCCTTTCTTGTTTGTCCCTTAATTAATTGAATCATATTTTCAAAAAAAAAAAAAAAACTATTACTACCACTAGTTGGAATATTTGGTAAGATAATTATTACCTCTTCGCCTTTTTTTACGAGCCCAATTCTCTTGATGTTTAAGCGGACAGACGCATAGAACTTCAAAGCATTACCCCCTGAAGTAACTTCTTGTGGCCCACCAAATCCTCCAAAAGTAGACAATTTCGACCTAACCTGGAAGAGTATCAAACACAAATTAGGGTGCATTAATGTGTCTATATAAGGTCTTATTAAAGGGTGGGAACAATCAGGTCTCTTAGTATGTCTCAACGGATAGTTTACTACGAAAGAGAATATTAGAGAAACACTTGCGAAGGATGCCTTTGTAATCCTCCCAACTTATGCAACATCTTGATCCAGACATTGTAGGGGTAAATTTTACCCAAATGTATTAGACCACCATATTTCACTTCAGCCTAACTGTGATCTGTTCATAACCCTAAGAATTGGCTTTTCTGCAGTTCTATAAGAAAAATGATAGTTTGCCGTATTTCGCACAGAATGTGATGAGTAAAACTTATAAGTATTTCTTACCTGATTTATGAATATCAAAATTGTCTGTGACAGAGATAAGGAATGGCTCAACTTTCTTAGTGCCTGGCTCATCAGTCGTGCTTGCATGGCCATGTGCGCATCTCCCATTTCACCATCAAGTTCGCCTTTAGGCACGAGGGCGGCTACCTGTATATTCGAATAAGAAATTTAATCACATGGATCGAAGTTGTGGCGGTCGGTAGACTTATTTGAACAGGCAGAACTGAACTCCAGGATTTCGCTTAGAAGAATTTGAGTGTACTGTTCCAATAATCAATAGGTATGTGTTTTAGCTTGAACCTGATGAAGTTAATAAAGTGGAAGCCTAAGTTACTAAGATATTTCTTTAGAAGAACTATATAGTAAGATACTACTCTGTAACTTTTGTTTAAAACTAATTTGCTCTTATCTTCATATTACTAAGTTTTTGGCGACGATGACTCAACTTTAAATCTTAATTTTAGTCCTCAAACTTCACCCTGCCCATAACAATATCCAAATATAGTTTCCCTCAACACAAAAAACAACTATGCTGATGTAGAAGATATAGGCTAAAGTTTAGAAATATATCAACATCTTAGAATCAATAAGAATTTTGATGCAACGAAACCCCTTTACTTACACTGTCCACAACAACAACATTGACGGAACCACTCCTGATAAGGGTGTCAACAAGACTAAGAGCTTGTTCACCACTATCTGGCTGTGAGAGAAGCAGATTTTCAGTTTTAACACCAATAGCCTCAGCTAGTGCTGGATCGAGTGCATGCTCCGCATCAACAAAAACACAGCAACCTACAGGAAGACAAAGCCATTTAGCAAGAAATTAGGAAAAAAAATCTGAAATATACTGCATGATTGAGTAACTCTCAACTCGTGGTATTTGTAGAGAAAGTATTTGATCTATTTTCAATCAGATAGCTGAATATAAAGTTACTTTATCTCCATTACTTGGTTTTCATATAATGCTGTTCTAATGTTAAAGCAACTAAGCTCTGAAGCATACATTTCCGAAAATGGAAACTAACATTTAAACAGGAAACTTAAAGGTAATCTCTCTTCAAACCTCCATGCTTCTGTGCTTCAGCAATTACATGAAGGGCAAGAGTTGTTTTCCCGGAAGCCTCTGGTCCATATATCTCCACAACACGACCCTTAAGAGAAGCACGAAAGAAGACCAAATGAGTTACCATATATGAATTGCTTACAGGAAATGTCAACAACAATGGAAATAAACTTCTTCAGCCTTACGCTACAAAAACCAATGCAGGTGCTGAGGCTAGAAAGAGTTTAGTAAAGAAATTAATGCAGGAAAAGAAATTCTGTTGTGCACAGTAAAAGTAAATGAATATGATTACAATATGACAGGTGAAAACTATGGTGTCCTGCACTGGTAAAAGTACTTATTTTGCGACCAATGTTACTTGGTGCGCGCATCGCTCTGGTACATGGTACGAGGACCGGTATGCTACCATGTATCAGGTAAGTAAAGGGTATGCCTCTTTGGTATATTTTCGGTTGCAGTATGTTTTCAACTATTTTTCAGACCTATACATACTCTCGGGGATGAATGCATAATAACGAGACCTACTTTCAGACATTATATATCTCAGTAAAAGAACTTGTTAAACAAAAGTCTTGTAGTTAACAACTTAACGAGTCGAGCTAATACATTTTTACACAGAAATTGGGTTAATTGAGACAGAGGAATCCAATACGCTAAATTTGGAGTATTAGATGGTGAACCCACCCAAAAAGGGGTAGGGAAATCAGGTACGCGGTACACAAGGGGGAGTAGGGTATCTAGTAACATTGCTTACAACCTTTTGCATTAGTTGGATAAATAACCATCTAACACAGCAACATGCATATTCTAACTTTAAGAACTTAAGAAGCATAGTTTACCTTTGGAAGCCCACCAATTCCTAAAGCCATATCCAAGGAGAAAGATCCTGTAGACACAACAGGGACAAATCTAGGAGAAGCTGTCCGACCAAGCCACATAATAGCTCCCTTTCCGAACGAAGTAGTAATCTGATCCAGCGCTTGTTGTAAAGCGATATCTTTCTTGGACAAATTATCTTCACCAGATTCACTTCCATCTGATTTAGACTTTCTCTTCCCTAAGATAAAAAATAACGTGGAATATTCCTTAGCCTAAAATTCATGCAGAAAAGACAAGGGGATTCATATATCCCGTCATGAAAAGGTACATCAAGCACTACTTCCACGAGAATAAAAGGACTATGCAGAACATCAAAGGATGCAAACCCAACAATTACTAACTAAACCTTTCAGGTGCATTTTAAATGAAAATCATAATATGATATGGAATGACGCAGAGCATCGGCTAAATTGTTCCCTTGTTGATTTTATAGAAATGTGTTCATTTGATACCCCCGCACCCACGCTGCTAACTCTATGCAATGAATTATGGGCTACTTTTATTTAAGATGAGAGTGCCATAATAATTAGAAAATCAATTAATTTAAAGTTAACTAAATGAAGTCGCTATAAGGAGAAGATTCTTGATAAAATAAGGAATAGAAACCTAGGTATGCATGTAGAGCAAATTCGGCACATTGACCATAAATCGTAACCGCATCAAATGTCTTCTCATCCAAGTTACATAGACCAACAAGCAAAAGATATCATGGTGATTATGAAGAGAGGAAAATGTCACGGGTAATAACGCTACCATTTCATAACCAGCAAAAATAACAAGAATAATTGAAACATAATGAAGGAGTAGGACACGACCACCACTAAGAAGCAAAACTAAATATTATAAGCTTCTTCGATTGCACAAAGGGTTTCATTTTAAAGTTTAACCACATGAAGCAGAAACCTGAATCACAACCAAATAAGAAAACTTCAGCACCTTTGGAAGAGAAGTTGCAAATTTGAGATGACACCCTCAGAATCCCTTGTCTGTATTCCTAGAAACCAGCATAAAAAATCCAACATGAATAACCAAAACATATTTATGTTCCAATAACTTGAGACACTAACAAGATGAATGAACTGAAAAATCAGTATTTCATCAATAAAGATTATGGGTTAATTAGGGCATAAATCATTTGTAAAATCCTCATGTTCACAAAGGCATCACTAGACTTCAGCAGAACGCAATAATTTGACAACATATAGTAATGAATCGAATCAAACTCTTAAATCTTACTTAAAATTACTTAGACAAGAAAGAAGAACATTGCTAAAACCAACTTAAACACTATGGGTATTTTATAATTCATTAATTCGTAGTTACTTAAAGGAAAAAAACTATTAGATTAAGAAAACAATCAAAAGCCTCAACTATTCTTGATTTTAGGGTTTCAGAAGGCAAGGAGAAGAATCAAAAGTGCGTTTCAAAGAAAGAACCTCTGCTACTAATAAGGAACGCTTCAGAGTAGAAGCGTTTCTGAGAAACCGCGCCATGTCTCCTCCTCCCCGCCAAAACTTCACTGAGGAACACTACTCCTCCGCCAATAAAATCAAAAGTGCGTTTAGGACGGCTTCATTTCATGAACTAGTACTGTAATTTTTTTTTTTTTTGATTCTCGCTTACGGGTTTACGTTAGGGTTTTCTTTCTTTTTTGGTTTCCCTCGGCTTTGGTCGCTGTTTATGAAAAGTTTTCTTTCATTACAGATGCATTTTCGTCCCCTAAACATGACCAGCTCATCAAAATGACCCCCAAATATGACAGACTCATCAAAATGACCTCCTAAAGATGATCAGCTTCTAATATGCCCGCCAATTGAGTTTTTCTGTTAGTCAATTTAAGTCAACTTCAGTACTTGACTAATTCTTTCTCTTTTTACCCTCTTTGAAAAAAAATGTTAGCATGTTTTATCTTTCTTCTCTCTATCGTCGGTGAAGGGTCGTCGGCGATGGCCAACTGGAACCTCACCGGCGACCCATGACCAAAAACCTACAAAAAAGATTTTTTTTTTTGGAATTGTTCAGCGTGTGTCTTGAACCTTTGACCTCTAAATTGGAAGATTATACCTCTTATCACTCCGAAGTATATCAAATTGTGTAGGAGGTGGAGAATTGTAAGAGGCGGTTTCTGACTGTGGCTTGTGGCGGTTTTGAGAATTGAGGCAGTTTCCAAATACAATGTGGCGGTTTTGTAATTGGCACTAAGTTATTCGGCTTATATTATATTTAAATAGGGGATTTAAGAGCCTATTCAACACATCAACAACAAACACAACAACTCTTTAGAGAGAGCAAGTGAATGAGAAATTTTGTTCATAGTTTTGAGGGGTGCTTAATTTCTCGGTCATGGAAGATTTAGTATAGAAGGTTAATTTCTATACGGTACCATCTTGGGACGAACTTGCGGGTTGTGTGAGTCGTCTTCATCTATCCTTCAATAAAGTTTTCTTGTTCGTCCGAGGACGTAGGCTTTAAAGCCGAACCTCGTTAAATTCTGTTTGCATATTTAGTTTTGGCTTAGCTTCTCGATTAATTTTCGTAGTCGAATCAATTTCTAAGATAGGTTCGATAACTTCCGCGAACTTTTAGTACCAACAAAATATTTGCATAGATTGCTACTAATGATGGATCATATTAATCCCAAACTAATCTTTTAATTGTTGGTATTTGGTTAAATAAAGTTTAACTTAAACCGAAGCACCAGAGCGAGCGGTTTCTAAATGTGTGATCTATTTTATTCTGTACGGGATTTTGAGCGGTTCAAATATGCCAAAAAACCGACTCACCTGGACCGGTTTCAGCCCTGCAGAAAATTTTATTTCTATTTTAAATATGGACTTTTATATGATTATATGTCATTTTTTGTAAAAAGTAAAAGTTATGGTTTAAAATCAGATTTGTGAAGATATTTGAAGCGAAGATATGTGAAAATCTAGAATATTCAGTTTCATATCTTTAACTAGGAGACAGACTGTAACTAAAAGTCATATGGTACTTGCATAAATCCATTCAGAATAGGGTCCATGGCCAGTTTTAGGCCCAAAAATGAAGTTTAAAAAGGGAATAAAGTCCAATCTTCCCACAAAAAGGGTTTTTAGTCCTTTTCCATTTTGACCCTAATACCCTCTTTTTGATAAAACCAATACCATCCATATCCCACAACAATTCCCGCTCATTTTTACGCCCCACCGGACGAGAAAATTTACGACAACCAACTCCATCCATTTCCCACTACAATTCCACCCATATCACACCAATTCCATCCCATAGTTGTGCGAAATTCTTCGTCGGATCATCTTCATTCTCATTATTAGGTCCTAGTTGAATATATATTGAACATCAAATCTGTCTACTTCTCATACGAATCCTCCAAATCGCATTGCTTAGACATATAACTAGTGTTTTAATTGCATATTATTTTGCAATAGGTAGAATTGGAAAATGAAAAAAAAAAAAACAAAATTGTCTTTCAAGATATGAACATGGGAAATCCAAGTCCCCATGTTTTTTTGATGTCATAAGTATGTTACAATTAAATAGCTCTAAATTTAATTGGCGATCTGAAGAAATTGTCAAGTGGTTCATTAGGTCTTCAATCATCTGCCATTGCAATTTAAATCATATAAATCATCTAATAAATACTTTGAGGAAGCTTTCGGAGGGTTTTTGTTTGGAAATAAGTTACTGGTTTGCAATACGGACTTCTAAGT
This sequence comes from Eschscholzia californica subsp. californica, assembly GCA_002897215.1. Taxonomy (NCBI): domain Eukaryota; kingdom Viridiplantae; phylum Streptophyta; class Magnoliopsida; order Ranunculales; family Papaveraceae; genus Eschscholzia; species Eschscholzia californica. The sequence goes on along the minus strand of BEHA01050439.1, from coordinate 572,448 downwards.
CCGACTTTACAACAGAAGTTTATTTTTTCAATTACAGCTACATACGGACTGTTAAATCTGATTATCCAACAGAAAATTATTTTCTATTCTAAGTAACTAACTTACGGGGCTTTAAATCCGAATATCTATCCTGCCTTTTGACTTTTATATATTCCTTTTGCTTAAAACATTTCTCTTTTGATTTATACTATTTTGAGGCTAATTTTCGTGTATCGGATTGATTGATCAGGTGTTGAACGTGAGAGTGAGAGAGAGTTTGCGAGATTGAACTAAAAACTCTACGAGAATGTTATGTGTGTGGACACGACGTTTAAATCTGAAGTAAGAACAGTATATTTGAAGAATGTATTAGGACGGTTCAAAATATACAGTTTAAAATTAGTTCCTCTTCCTCTTGTTAGTTTCCAATTGGTGGAGTATTAGCGAGACTCCCTCCTTCAGTGTTGCCCTTCTTCCTTCCTTGTTGTTCCATAGTTCTGATATCACGTACCTCCCACTTGGATTGTGTTCTTTAATCTCCACGAGGGCCTTTGTCACGGCTTTGTAAACTTCCTCAGTTGATTCACTTGTTTTAAGATATTTTAACCTCTCATCCTCTTCATCTATAATCTCCTGCATTATCAAATCACCAAATTCTCCATCTACAATGAGCATATGATGGTGTGAGAAATTAGATAATTAACATAACATCCATGAACATCCATGAAATGACTATCATCTTCTTTCATGGCCCTCAAGGAGCAAGTCTTGATTATTTTCTAATTAAAGGGAATACGGGAGAAAACAACTTTTAATGGAGTTAAAAGCGTTAGTACTAATACGCAACTCCATATTCCAGCGTGCAACAATCCTCTGTTAGTGGTCTCTGTTTTTTATTTATTTATTGAATGATACTATAACTTTTGTCAATAGTATCAGTCCGACATTCTTGTTGAACCTTTACCTCCTCATAGCCAGGCTAGGAGTGACATCTCATCATCGTGGTTTCTTTTCTTAACTAAGATATATGCTTGATTATCTATTAAAACAAACAAAATGAGTAATCATTCGGCAGTCACAGAGAATAGACGGATAACCTGATGAGAATCTTCGACGATTTTAAAGGTATGCCAATCCGGGTCCCTAAGATGACCGTCCCACAAAGACCAAAATTTCAAAGCTTCCGCATTAGAGTCTTTGTCATTATATTTCCTCTTGCAAACAACTTGGAATGGCTCCATAGCAAGCTCTCCCATTCTTTTAATTCCAATTGATGCACAAACATCAGTTTCTGTCATTCGCTACAAGCCAATGAAATAACAGTGTGACCACGCGACCACAAATCCTATTAATGAAACACAAGGAATTAAAAAAAAAACTCACGTTGATTAATTCTTTACGAGCATCCTGCACCTCCTCGTTGCTTTTGCACTCTTTGACTATAAGTGCCTCGTTCAAATCCTTCAAGTCTTCGAGCTCTCTTTCCTTCTCTTCCAGATTTTTTTTAATTTTGTTCTGAAGCACCACATCTTCGTCACCCATGTGCTTCATCACATTCAAATTTCCTTTCAAAAGCTCAATTTCTAGCTCGAGGGCTTGTTTTTCACCCAATTGTTTTTGTAACTGTAAGATTCTTCTATGGAGGTGCTCCTTTTCCCTCTGATAAATTAACAATCAAAAGTAGATTAGTATAAGTTACGTACAAAAATTCCATAATTTCCAGGTAGTTTAAATTGTTGTATTACATACTACTATAGATGATCAATCGAGAGTAACTCGACAGTTTGGTAGTATACCTTTTGATCTTCAACCTGCTTTAAAAGACTTTTATCAGCCATCTTTTGTTCCGATGTTGCCAATTGAAAGGACTTACTTTCCATGGCATTCTGAAAAAATAACAAAAGAATGTTATCTAACAAGTTTGATGATAAATTTCAATGTTATTGTCATAATAACAGTAGTGTCATAGATATGTAGATGAGCACGACATGTATTAATTGATAAACAAGGAAGTTATTGATACGCCCCCAAAACTATCATTAGAGACTGACCTTTATCTTTTCCTCATTAAGTTTGTTTCGTTCCATTTCAGTTTGTGCCTCACGTTTCTCTAACTCCTTCACTCGCAACTCTAACTCTTTTCTCCAATTCTGCCTTCACTTTCTCATATTCATGACAGATCCTTTGGAAATCATCCTTAGTGCTCTACAACAATTTTTTTTCTCTGATACATACAACATAAGCGTCAAGTAATATTTTTGGTAGCTACAAATGTATGGAACTAAAATGACAAAAATCAATCTACAAGATACAATCTAACATGCAGTAATTATGTTTTGCGTAGGTACAAGTTCAAGGAACAAAAATGAAAATTCACTAAGTAATGGATCTAGTATATAGTCGAGATGACATTTATGTGAGAGATCAAGATATTCTAAAATACATTCCATGTGGATTTGACAAAAGAAGACCACAAGTAGGATCACTTATAAGGAAGCACACGCTTGAAACTAGTTATCCCCTATTAGTCTACAAGCTATAAGTAACATAGGGAATTCAGGCAGTGTATTAACTTTTATGTAGTATATTTTTTTAGTTGAATGAAGGAGAAGGGAGTAGAAGAAGATCCTAAGACTGGACCACGAGGCTCAGTCTTAAGATTTGACTAACCTTAGACTCGAAGTTGTATTTTACTTGATTCAAAAAATGCGAAAAATCCGTACCTTCATTATATGTTTGATTTAACTTATCGTTTTGGTCCATCAGGTTTTCAAGGGATATGTTGGTCTGATTGAATTTACATTCAATTTCTTTCAGGTTCCTCTCCTTCAAATTGATCTCATAAGTCAAGGTCTTCACTACAATGCTAGTTTTATGCTTTTCTTCGGATACAACATCAGCTATTGATTTCAGGCCTCCGTACTTCCTCAAGTGAGCACCTACGATTCCATTTGAGTTGAAATCCTTCTCTTGAGCAACCCATCCGTATACACTTGAAGAAGGACGGTCCTGTTTTCCATGACAATTAGATACAAAAGATTTCTCGAACAATAAGGCATTCTGGAATCCAAGCCAGTCTTCTTTGAAATGAACGACAGCAGCGCTTTCTGAATAGCCATGTTGATCCCGTAGAGGATGAACCATTACAGGGTCAAACTTTTTTTATTTTCAACTGGTTTATTAACTTGGATCCGCTTTCCCCAACATCTTTGGGAAGATTTACTACAACTCCCATCCAAGGAAATACAAACTTCTCCATCAGATTGTTGTCACTAGGAGGCCCAATCTCTGCTGGAGTTTGTGACGACAAAATCTCAACGGGAGCCAAGTCTCTCTCCATAAACAACGCCAAACCTCGGTGACTTGCCTTGTTCTTGGAAGTTCTTTTATGAGAACCCTTAGCCACCTCAGAAGCATGTTGGGTAATCTCCTTGTATTGATATTCCCGTTTCTTCTTACCCTGACAAAATGGGCACCTAAAGCTAGTTTCGGAGATTATCACTTCGTATGTTCCATTACGTAGTTTTTGGTAATATTTCTCTCCATACTCTTCTATCTCAGAGACACTAATATCAGAAGAATCATCTTCTGAACAGGAATTCATTTGTTAACAAACCTACCAAATGAAAATGACAAAAAGTTAAAGAATCAGAATACAACTGACTGGTCATTGTAGAAATACATTGAAAGAACAAGTCATTTTCCTAACAGTTGTTCATCATCTATTAACAAACATAAACCCTAACAACTTTTTTTTTATTTCTTAAAAAAAACACTTGTGATAGATAATCAACCAAACAAGGTTAACAATAATAACATAGACATGTTGTCTAAATAGGTAGGGTTCATAGAATATCCAAAAGAAGAAGGAAATCCAGATGAAACCAAATCTTCTTAACTATATGTGTTGACTATATAAACAGTGTAATTCATTTACAACATATAATAAAATTACAGTAGTAACTAGGGACTTTTAAATCTGATTGAAGTTTGAAGAAGATGAGTAGAAATCTCTTACTTGAAATCGCTAACTTGAAAAAACCCTTCAAACCAACAGTATTACTCAAAAAAAAAATCCCCAAACTTATTTTCAAAAACCATTTTTTTTGGTAACCGAAATTTCATGAAACCTATTTTTTTACAAAAATCATTTTTACCCCCGAAAATTGATTTTTTTCGAGTCGATTTTTCTTTAAAAAACATGTTTGGAGGAAAAACTGTTTTCAAAGAAAAATATATTTTCTAGAATGTATTCCTTCTATGAATGAAAAAATAGTAATCCATGTTGTACTCAAAAGGAGTCAAAATCATCAAAACCATGTAATTTGTTGGAATGTATTCCTTTTATAAATGAAAAAATAGTAATTACTCGAATCAGAGTAATTCAGTAGTGATAATAATAAACAATAAAAATCAGAGTAATTCATTTACAACAGTTGTTCATCATCTATAAACAAACATAAACCCTAACAAATTTTTTTATTTCTAAAAAAAAAACACTTGTGATAGATAATCAACCAAACAAGGTTAACAATGACATAGACATGTTGTCTAAATAGGTAGGGTTAAAAAAATCCAATCACAGATTAGTAATCTTGTATAATAATAGAAGCTTAAACATTTTGTCTGTTTCTTTTTTTTCTTTATTTGAACTTTGAAGAAGCTAGAGAAGAATGATTTTATTAAAAGTGGCTCATATCAACCAACAACAGCAGCAACAAAGACAAATCAATAAGAAAACATCAAAACACACCATGCTAAACACAACCATGCAACAAACTTATTAGAACGGAGTAATTATATACTAATCTAATAAAAAATAAAAAGATCATGCAACAAACAACAAAATAAAAAACACTTTTGCACATTCGAAACACATATTCAAATTTCAGCTAACTTGAATCGATATTTTTAAGTTTGAAGAAGATGAATCGGTGTAGAAATCGCTTACTTGAAAAACCCCTTAAAACCGATATTACTTTTAGAGAGAGAGGAGGGTTTTTGGAGAGGAAGCGAAGTACTGAAAGTGAAGTACTAACTATGAGGATTAAATTGATAAGTACTACAGTATAAATAAAGACCAATACTACACAATGTTTAGTCCTCGGAAACAACATTGTGTTTGTGGGCCAACTAAAAAGAAACAGAGGACTAAAAAATGTTAATGAACAATTTCCATAAAACTATAGAGGCGGGCAAAAAGATGTAGCTATAAATTATGGCCCTCCAATCCATGTTGTACATCTTCAACATACTAGTTTATTGTCTAAATTACCAACCCCCCCTCTCAACAACCCGATTATTTCTTTTAACTCTTCCATACCATACCCAATGGACCGGGGTTTTGCGGATTCAGGCGACAACAGTTGGGTTCAAACCAAATTGCCACCCCTACGACCCTACTTGTATAGAGGGAGACTAGGGCTGCGGAAAAAGTCCGCAAACCCGAAACCCGTCATGGTTACTCGAGTCCGTTAGAGCCTGTGGGTACCCGAAACCCGAAGGCGGGTTTAGCCCGACCGACCCGATGAAATCAACGTGTCTAGTACGGGTTTTGAAGTGCTACCCAGCATCCCGCCCGAGCTCGCCCAATAATCTTCACCCGAGATAACCTGCTTAATAATGTCATGCATTTATACGATAATACCTATGTACATTATATCTATGCTTGCTTGTATGTATTTACGTATGCATGTATAACATATATATAGATATATTTTTAAAGTATTTGAAGTGTACAATATAGATATACATATTTTGTTTTTCAAATGCGGAGTGTCCTTGACACAACATTGTTAAGAGAAACTTAATTAAATTTTAGTTTCGATAGAAATTTTTGTACCATCGAAATAGAAATATTTTGGTCATTTCGACCGAGATATTTTGACACTTCGGTGAAAACCCGATACTCGACCGCCCGATACCCGAGGAATCCAAAATGTTTGACGGACCCTGACGGGTTATGGACACTAGGATTTTTTAAATAACCCGCCCGATTAAACCCGAATGGACAGAGAGTTTTAAGGTCCGACCGGCCAGACATGAACCAGACCGACCCGACCGATTCCCACCCCTAAGGGAGACCCACCGGCTACAAAATGGTTATCACTCTAGGCAAGCCTTAATTGCCATAGTGATTGATTCAGTAAGTGATATCAAGTCCGAAAAGTTTGTTAAATTCATAAGTGTTTTATCTGGATTGGGTTTAATTAGTTTTTTTTTAAGTTGTTAGGGTTTATGTTTGTGCAACTGAGACAACAAACGTAAACCCTCAGAACTTAAAGAAAGAAAAAAAAACTACTAAATTTTAATTACTAAAACCCAATCCGGATAAAGCACTTCTTATAAACAAGGTTTAATTACATCTTCCCAACTAAATTTTAATTACATCTAGAGAGAGATAGAGGGGATATTTGACTAGTAGTCTAATACTCCTCCTCTAGAGATAGAGACTAAATTTTAATTACATCTTCCCAACTAAATTTTAATTACACCAGATGACTTTTAATCAATACTAGTACAAGTTTAGAGCTGATTTTTGGGAGGGAGAGAGAAAGATAACGAGATATCAATCACCACTATGACACTACTCTGATCGAGAGGGAGAGAGAAAGAGATAACGTGAGGAAGATAAAGAATGATGATTACTCCGCAATTAATACTACCTTAGAGAGGAGTGAGGAGTTTTGAGGTCATTTAATGTTCCAAGTCCCCTCTCTCACTTCCCCGCCGTCCCCTAGCTAGTGGAATATAACTCCCTCACCAGTGGCGAGGTGAGAAAGTTTTCATTGTGGGGACACATTTCTGTAAATAAAAATTGTGATGGACTGATGGCGGTTGGGTTTCTCAAATTACATCCACAATTCCATAGTATTTTTTTGCTTATCATTTCTATGAATTTTGAAAGTCTACTATGCATCAAATACCATTACTTGTCACTTTATTTGATCATTGAATAGTTTTTTTTTGTTTGTTTAGAATTCGACTACGATCTACGTTAGTGTTAGTACTAAAAGTCGCGGAAGATATAGAACCTATCCTAGAAATTGATCTGATTCTGAAAATTAATCGAAAAGCTAAGCCAAAAATCAAATATGCGAACATAATTTAACGAGGTTCGGCTTAAAGCCTACGTCCTCGGGCGAACAAGAAATCTTTATTGAAGGATAGATGAAGACGACTCACACAACCCGCAAGTTCGTCCCAAGATGGTACCGTATAGAAATTAATCTTCTATACTAAATCTTCGACGACCGAGAAATTAAACACCGCTCAAAACTATGAACAAACTTTCTCTCTCACTTGCTCTATCTAAAGAAGAGTTGTTGTGTTTGTTGTTGATGTGGTTGATTGATTGTGTTGATTGGCTCCCCTATTTATATCTATATAACAAATGACATAGGTTTTAGTGCCATGTCATAACTTTGGTTTATAAATCTCGGTCGTCCAATTTCTTTTATAAATCATGGCCCTTAATCTTAAAGAGACTTTGAAATGATAGATATTTAACCGTCAAAATAACTACCCACTCCCTAAAAACTCTCTAACTGTTTTTCTCTCTTTCCTCTTTTCTCCCTTCAAACAACTCAATATAATCTCGGTTATTATCTTAAATATATTTTTATTACTTCAATATTTGTGTAATTATTTGTGTAAGGCAAAAATATTTGATAATTTTGTATAACATAAATATAGAAATTTTCATACCCTAGTATAATATAAGCCGGTTCCAAATTGCATAATTAGAAACCAATTTCTTCACCAACCGACTCCAATGGGATGCCAACTAAACCGCCTACAAGCAAGCCAACTAAACCGCCTACAAGCAAGCCAACTAAACCGCCTTGAGTTGTTGAAAAACCGCCTCTTTTGAAATCGGAAACTTCCTCTTACAGTTCTCCACCTCGTACACAATTTGACACACTTCAAATTTTGGACGAACACCAGGAAACTCCTTGTAAGATATATCGCTTCTTGTAACTTCATCCGCCTGCACTATATGACCATGGTTGCCTATGTACCCTTTTACAGGATCAAGCCTACCGTAGTTCTACCAACCCTTCACATAAAGTTTACCTTGTCGTCATTACGCCCTTTCGGGCAACTTAACACGAGCCGATTTGTAGCAATTCTAGGCAATGCTGAAACTTGCTACACGTCACCACTTCAGTCAACATGTCCATGGGATTCTCATCTGTGTGTACCTTCATGAGAGAAACATCACCTTCCTCTATGACATCTCATACAAAGTGATACCTGACATCGATATGCTTAGTACGAGCATGATGAACTTGATTCTTCGCCAAGTGGATCGCACTTTGACTATCACACCATACATCTACGCACTCCTACTTAATCCCTAGATCATCCAGAAGACCCCACAACCACAATGCTTCCTTCACACCCTCGGCCATAGCCATATACTCGGCCTCCGCAGTAGATAAAACAACTGTTGATTGTAACATCGATCGCCAACTAACTGGAGCACCATGTACCCTAAATACATAACCAGTGGTAGATCGTCTTCTATCTAGATCGCCAGCGTAATCCGAGTCAACATAACCGCTTACTTGACATGTGTCTCCACCAAAGCACAAACCCGTATCAACAGTACCCTTCAAGTACCTCAAGACCCACTTCACAGCTTCCCAATGTGACTTCCCCGAATTTGCCATAAACCTACTAACCTCACTGACCGCTTGTGAAATATCTGGACGAGTACACACCATAGCGTACATCAAACTGCCAAATGTACTAGCATAGGGTACACGATCCAAATGATCCTTCTCCACCGTAGTAGTGAAAGATTGTCCTCCCGGGAGCCTGAAGTGTGGTGCCAAGGGTGTTGAAACCGCCTTCGCATTCTGCATCCCGAATCGAGAAACTACTCCTTCGATGTAACCTTTCTGATTCAAGTCTAGTTTCTTACTTGACCGCTCTCTCTTAATCTCCATTCCCAGTATCTTCTTTGCAGCGCCCATGTCTTTTATCTCAAACTCTTGACTGAGTTGAGATTTCAACTTATCTGTATCCACAATGCTTCGAGAAGCAATAAGCATGTCATCCATATACAAAAGGAGATAATTAAAGTCACCTTCGCGAAACTTCTTAATGTATACACAATAATCATAGTCACTTCTGCGAAAACCATGCTTTAGCATGAAAAAATCAAATCGTTTGTACCATTGGCGAGGGGATTGTTTCAGTCCGTAAAGAGACTTCCTCAAACAACATACTTGATTTTCTTTACCCTCAACCTTGTATCCCTCAGGTTGAGTCATATAAATTTCTTTTTCCAAATCTCCGTGCAAGAAGGCGGTTTTAACATCGAGTTGTTCCAGCTCAAGATCACTGTGAGCAACAATACTCAATAGCACCCGAATAGAAGTATGTTTCACGACCAGTGAGAAAATCTCATTGTAGTTGACCCCTTCTTTTTGTGCATAACCCTTGGCCACTAGTCTTGCTTATACCTTGTACCCTTGATCTCGGAAGAATCATCTTTCTTTTTGTACACCCATTAACAACCAATAACAGACTTACCTTCGGGCAATGGGACAACCTCCCATGTCTTGTTCTTGTGAAGAGACTCCATCTCTTCTTGCATAGCAACCAACCAACTCTCTCTTTCCTCTGGGGTAATAGCTTGTTTGAAGGTGACCGGCTCGTCGTCTTCCACCGAGAGTGCATATTCAACCACATTTGTCTGCCCGTAATGCCTAAGAGGTTTGTCTGACCCTAACCTCTGTACCGGCTTATATAACCGTTTATGCCTAGTGTGTACCGAAACATCCTGCTACTGTTGTTGTAAAACTTGTTTACCTTCCCCTTGAACCTCCTCATGATCGAGTTCATCAATTTCCTCATCCTGAGTATTATCCTGATGCTCCACCTGATCATGATTCCTAGAAACCCGTTGGTCTTCAGCTTCTACTTCCACTACTTGAGCTTTAGTAGACCCAACATCACCACAACTAGGCACCGTAGCTTTCGCCATAGCTAAATTAGATGACTCATCAAACACCACATCTCTGCTGATTACAAACTTCTTGTCTTCCGTACCATAGCCGATAACCCTTGACTCCTGTAGAATATCATAAGAAAATTGCCTTCTTTGCTCTATTGTCAAGTTTGTTACCTTTAACATGGTAATAGGCCGTACAACCGAAAACCTTAAGTCTCCCGTAATCTGCATGTTCACCTGACCACACCTCGTAAGGTATGCTGCCATCTAAAGAAGAATGTGGAGACCTGGTTCACACAATATAAAGAGCTGTATCAACAGATTTTGCCCACCATTCTATGCCTAATCCCGAATTGGAGCGCATACATCTAGCCTTCTCAAGTAGTGTACGGTTCAATCTCTCTGCGACTCCATTCTGCTGAAGTGTGTTTACTACTGTCCATTGCCTCACAATGCCTTCCTGATTACAAAACTCCTTGAATGCCCCATCCGTGTACTCGGTCCCATTATCCGATCTTAACGTCTTCAGCTTTCGATCAGTTTTGTTCTTAACCATTGCTTTCCACACCAGGAACGTGTTGAATACCTCATTCTTATGCTTCAAAAAATAAAGCCAGACAAATCTCGAATGATCATCAACGAATGTAACAAAATACCTCAAACCACCCTTGGAAGCTAACTTTGCCGGTCCCCAGACATCGGTATGTACGTAGTCTAATACCTCTTTGCTCATGTGCTTGCTTGTAGAGAACGTCACCTTGTGTGCCTTCCCGAACACACAATGCTCACAAAACTCCATGCAAGGCTTCTTCATGTCCTTCAACAAGCCTTTCCCACACATCAAAGATAGATCCTTTTCCGACAGATGCCCAAGGCGCATATGCCAAAGCCTCGAACAAGTCGTTGGATCCCTTCCGCTGATTCCTACTGCTACATCTCCCGTAATTGCTGTCCCTAAAAGTTTTTATAAATTACCGTAACGAGTACCTCTCATCACCATCAAAAAACGCTTAACGACTTTTATGGAGTCATTCTCTATAATTATCTTACAGCCCTTCCGCTCTAACACACCGAGGGAAATTAGATTTTTTCGCAAATCGGGTATGTGTCTTATGTCCGTTAATGTTCTCACCACTCCATCGTGCATCTTGATACGTATTGTTCCGAGTCCCACAGTTTTACATATACTATCATCACCCAGTATAACTGTACCACCATCTATACTCCTATAGGTAGTAAACCACTCCCTATTTGGACACATATGGTGTGACGTCCCTCAATCAAGCATCCACTTGTCGGAGATCTTCTCAGACACCTCTGTTACCGAGAAACATTTGTCAGGGTCTTCTGACACGCCTCTTGCATCTTTTGTTTCCCCTTGTAGCCTTCGTTCTTTTGCTTCAACTTTCTCTTTGGACAAGCCGCTTTAAAGTGGCCAAGCTCACCACAACTAAATCACGTTTTCTTGAAAGAGCCTCTAGATTTGGATCTAGATTTCCTGCCCTTTCCCTTTCCCCTTTCATTACTCCTCCCCCTCGTTACAAACAACCCTTGTGCTTGATCCTTGTCTACTCCACCTAAAGTCATACTGCTAGTAGCAACCTTACGAAGGCCATCCCCTAATAACGAATTTCTCGTCTCTTCCATGTTTAGACTGTCACCAACAAACATCAAAGTTTGAACAAGGTTCTCATAGGATTTAGGCAATGAAAGTAACAATATGAGGGTTTGGTCCTCATCCTCAACCTTAACATCAATATCCTTCAAATCTGAGATAATCCTGTCAAACCTATTCACATATTCCTGAATAGAAGAACCCTCTTCCATTCTACATGTGAATAATTTGGATTTTAAGTGGACCTGATTCGTTAAAGTTTTCGTCATGAAATTGCTTTCTAGCTTTAACCACACACACGCCGCCGTTGTTTCTCTGTCTACTAGCAACGCCACGTCCCTCTCAAGACACAACGTAATGGTTGCCCGTGCTTCGAGATCTAACTCTTCCCAATCCTCATCTGACATATCTCTTGGTTTCTTTCCCGTCAACGTCTTGTGTAATTTCTGCGAGATTAACAGATTCTTCATCTACATCCGCCAATAAGAAAAATCGTTTTTCCCATTGAACTTCTCTATCTCATATTTCCCTGCTTTGACCATACCACTTCTCGATCCCATCTTCTCTTCATTCAATCTCAACAAGGCTCTGGTACCAATTGTTAGTACTAAAAGTCGCGGAAGCTATCGAACCTATCCTAGAAAATGATCTGATTCTGAAAATTAATCGAAAAGCTAAGCCAAAAATCAAATATGCGAACATAATTTAACGAGGTTCGGCTTAAAGCCTACGTCCTCGGGCGAACAAGAAATCTTTATTGAAGGATAGATGAAGACGACTCACACAACCCACAAGTTTGTCCCAAGATGGTACCATATAGAAATTAACCTTCTATACTAAATCTTCGACGACCGAGAAATTAAACACCCCTCAAAACTATAAACCAAAATTCTCTCTCACTTGCTCTCTCTCTCTAACTCTCTCTAAAGAAGAGTTGTTGTGCTTGTTATTTATGTGATTGATTGATTGTGTTGATTGGCTCCCCTATTTATATATAATATAAGCTGGTTCCAAATTGCATAATTAGAAACCAATTTCTTCACCAACCGACTCCAATGGGATGTCAACTAAACCGCCTACAAGCAAGCCAACTAAACCGCCTTGAGTTGTTGAAAAACCACCTCTTTTGAAATTGGAAACTTCCTCTTACAGTTAGTCTTTACAAGGCATTGATGCATCATGAAGATATAATAAGCCTAAATTACATAGGATAAATATTGACGCAACTGCTTCCACAGAGACTCGATCTCACGACCTTATGGACTTAAGAGGGGTGTCCAATCGTTACACCAAAGGGTGGTGGACATCATTGATTAGTTAAATGAGATATTATCGATGTATTTTTGATAAATAATAAGCTTTATTAAAACAACTACTTGAAAACACTAAACACAAAAAGAAAAATTAAAGGGTAATGTTTTCAATTTTACGAGCATACATCATTTGGATTACAAAAAAAATGAATTCATATATGTTACACAATTTATAGAGTAAGAGAGCAACCTTACATTCGAATAAAAAAAAATAGTATAAGTCTCTTCGAATGGATTAGAGTTGAAAGATGAGATTAACTAAAAAGTCATATAAAGGCCAAAAGGCTAATGAGAATTACATCATGAAGTTTAAAAAAACAAAGACACAACCAAAACCGCACAAACAAGACTAGTAATGCCCACTTGGAGTGCCTCTAGAGTTGCCTGATCTAACTGGTGGGCTACTTCTAGGTAGTCGCCACTAACCAACTAAGGGTAGTTGAATAACTGATGCTTCTTTCACCTTCTTCTCTTCTCGCTGTCAACCGTCAGCGTGCAACTCTCTAGTTTGCGTCACTGTATCCGGTACATCGGTAGAGAGAGTTGTAAGTTGATGCAGAAACTCCCAATAGTGATCGATGATCAAAGCACTCATACCTGAATAAAGCGAAAAATAAAAAGATCCTAAAGACCAACAAAAGAGGCCCTAAAGACCAACAATATAGGCCCTAAAGACCAACAAAGAGCCATAACATTTATTGTACTTATTATATAGAAAACTAATAGCACTTTCTTCTCCCTTGCTCTGCCACACCATCACCGCCGCAGACCGCACCACTTAAGACAAATCAGAAACCCATCACTAGACTTGAGCAATCCTTACTAACAAATCAGAAACCCATTACAAAAGATAAAACAATTGAATCCCAAAAACAGAAACTTCTATCATCCTCTATTCATCTTGTTCACGTCAATTAGTATCCGCACCACCATCCATAAGAAAAGAACCAAATGAGTGAGGCAACTGTGAGAATGGTCCCACATGGGAGAATGGGTAACTAGCAACCAAGAATATAAAGTATAGGTCCTCTCCACTTATTGTCAATTGGTTTTGAGTTGGATGGCCACAAACTTAACATGGTATCAGAGTTGGCCCACACGTGATAGGCTTAAAAGCCACACGTGCTCCACGTCACCCGTAAAGAAAAAAAACACGTGTTAAACTCAAAGAACGCCACACGTGAGGGGGCGTGTGAGAATAGTCCCACATGGGAGAATGGGTAACTAGCAACCAAGAACATAAAGTATAGGTCCTCTCCACTCATTGCCAATTGGTTTTGAGTTGGATGGCCACAAACTTAACAACAACTAGCACCACTCTCAAGTCAGTAATTTTGTCGAACAGGTTAAGAGCAACAATCAAATAGAGAAAGAATGAAGACAAATGATGCACCTTTGAGAAGTTCACTATATTGGGTTGAGAAGAAGGCAGATTATTGGAACTAAGATTCTCAAAAGTTTTAAAGATTATTAGAAATGGGTTTTGATGATTTTCCAACATTTTGAAGTTTAGTAGAGATAGAAGTAATATAAGCATCAATCGTAATATCAAATTTGAATGTTATTGCGAAGTTTATAGTCAAATAATATGCCCTAAAGACACTCTTATAGGAGAACTCCAATGTGATTGTAATGATTTTTTTTGTTTGGTAAAGGGTGAACAAAGTGGTTTGGAAGAGTGATAAGTGAAGAAATTGGTTTTAAATGAATGATGGGTGGGTCTGTGGGTTGGCTTAAATGAGTACTGAGCTCAAATTAATAGCTTAAATGTTAACGTGGATTGAGTTTAAGGGCACTTTTGTAGGAAAGTTCATATTTGACCGGATTGGGCCTGAATTAATAACTTAAACTCTAATGCATATTGAGTTTTAAGGCACTCTTACAGGGAAGTTCACATTTGGGCCGTGGGGGCACGCGCCTGAATTAATAACTTAAACTCTAATGCATATTGAGTTTTAAGGCACTCTTACAGGGAAGTTCACATTTGGGCCGTGGGGGCGCGTGTCCCCACGGCCCCTATGTGGGCTCGCCCCTGTCCCTCACTTGAGACTTCTTGAGAGATGATGACCGACGACCATAGAGGGAATATAGGAGCCGATGAGGGCCTAACCCCTTCCAAATTAAGAATAGACAATATATCAGAGGCACACTTCATACTTGGACTGAGTGAGTATCGGAGGTTTTCAACCAAAAAAAAAAAAAAAAGTGAGTATCGGAGGAGACATAGTAGTATAAATAAGTGTTGTTGACAAACTTGGTTGGTTGTTGACAAACTTGTTTGGTCAAAATAGGATCAAAATAGTAAACTTTTATCGTATCACCCTTATAATTTTTTATGCACCACATGACCTGTTGACAAGAGAGATTACATATTTTTTTTTTTGTTAAGAGAAGAGAGATTTCATATTGATCTGTGCACTTTGAAAGGACACCCTATCTCCATTGAAGCCAACAGTCACCTTACATTCATCATTCTTTATAAATTTTTAGTTTTTTTCCCCCTAAGCAAGAGTTGTTGGCAAAAAAAAAAAAAATTATTTCTTCGTTTTGGGGTGAGATATACTTCATACTTGTGACCACTCATTTAAAGTAAGTTTCACAATTTAACATGTAATGTTATAGATACAAACAAAGTAAAATTTCAACAAAGTAAAAACAATTATCAATTACTTTTTTTCAAATATAATAAAAGTTGAATATGCTCATAGTTGTTATGAATTACACTTATGCAGTTATGCACCCTAAAGTCGGGATGGGCCCACGACGGGGGATCGATAGTTAATGTCAGTCATTACTTATAGTCGGTTTTAATAATACGAAAACAATACCAAAATTAATGTGAAATTTATGTTTGTCGAGTTGGTAGAATAAGAAGTTATCCGCTAAAGAGATTTGAGTTTCAAATCTCACCTCCATTATATATTGGTCTATGGTAAATGGACGTGTCTCTAGTGTATTGGGACACAATTAGTAAAAGGACAATGGTCCTTCTAGTAAATACACATTTTCTCCAAAAAGTAAATAAATCATCATAATTTACTTTAAAATGACTATATTAGAAATACTTTAATATTTAAAATTAACTACAAAAACATAAAACATCTTAAATAGTTGAGTATCTCTTTTTCTATCTAAAAACACATAACAAATGATGGAATCGATTTTGAGAGAGAATAGAGAAGAGAGAGAGGAAGAAAAAGTCGCCGGCCAACTCCGACCAACGACATATTCCTGCTACTCTAAGGGTGTGCTTGTGGAATAGATTTTGAGATTTCCACTTTTTCCTTCAGAAAATTTTCCTTCTTCCCCAAAACACCAACCATAATATATATATATATACACTGGTGAGAAATATTTTTCTGATGTAGCTTTATATTCTCCTCCCCTCTTTGAGATTTTACCCTTACTATCTCACAAGTTTTTCTGTCTCAAATTTTTCCATTTTAACCTCCTAATTTTAAGATCTTTCTTTGATTGACCCCTCATTATTTTTACATTCAATTTGACCCTCTTATTGTTAAGGTCTCATTCCAACTTTATTAGAGCTAATTACGTTTCCATGTTACCTATATGCCATTCCTTGCAAAGAACGTGCCTTGTAATTTTCTTTTTTCAAGATCAAAAGTTCTCTAGTGTTTACTACTCAAGATTTATTTTTTCTTTTAAATAATTTAAGTGTCTATAAGACTAATAACCTATGTTGTGATTGCTTTCAAAACAACTCATGAATTAATAGATGTTGATTTGATTAAAAGTGCTGATATAACATATATTTTTTTTTTTTGTTGATATAACATATATAGAGATAGCAGATAGGTAGTTTGAACAACACCCGAAGATTTTGGGGCTTGTCAATTATAATACGATACTCTTAAGTATTTTCTGAAGAGGTTGATAGTGTAGCTATGTAATTCACCACTAGTTGATATTTGATTTTTTTTGGCTGTCTATTATAACTAAAAACTGCCCTTCTAAATAATTTTTTCTAGATTCACGAATCACCACTGCCCTAACAGGCATAGAAACGATAATAATTGCCACGTAAACTACTTTGCATGCCACTATTTATATTATTATGGACACCCTTTCAATAAATTGTGGATTTTTATTTTTAGTTAAAGTCGATTCTATAATTTTAGGGTCATGTTTGGTGTACGAGAATGGAATGTGTTCAGGTTCCTGAGAATCAGATTACTGTAGTTTAATGTTTGGTTTGACCAGGAATGAGAATTTGATTCCTGACATATTTCGAATTAGATGTTTGGTTCATACAGGACTAGGAATGTGAACTTTTGTAAAAGTTCACGTCTACTCTTACTTAAACTACATAAACTACACATCAACTTTGTTATATATTAAAATTAGTATTATTTATTCAAATTCGTAGATATGAAATGATAACACGATACACTAAAGGATTAATATTTAAAGATTTATTTAAAATAAAGAAAGGTTTTAATAAAAATTTATCTAAAATAAAATTTTGTTCATTAATCTAAATAAAAATTTATCTAAAGTAAAATTGTGTTCATAAACCTAAATAGTACTTTTTAATACCAAACCCCATAAGTATTAAATTAAATAACTTTCATATCTAAGACATATTTTTTCCAAGTAGTCTCAGAACCCATTATAGACGACATTCAAGTGGTAGTGGAAAGAAAGAACCTGCTTTTGAATAGTCACTATTGAGGATATCAGCTGCTTCTAACATTTGTTCGTAATCCGATCCTTCTGGTAACTTGGATAGCTCGACTACCACTTTGGTTGCAGTTTCATTTTCTTGGTTATGGGTAAGAGCTACAACTATCTTCTCCATATATTTCATCGTTCCTTCAGCAATTTTTTCAATCAATCCAACAATATATTTCGAACTCGTTACGAACTCATTTCATTTTCAAAAATGTTTCCCTCTTGTTAGAGTTTGAGGTTCTTGTTGTTGGATTTGGACTAGGATTAGGGGTTTCTTTCTCATTAGCAAATGATGCTTCATAATCACATTCTCTATTAATTTCACCATCAAATTCATCAACACCACTGACAAAGAAATAATTTTCATTGGTTATGGGGGAGTTTTTACTCCCGGGGCAATGGGATTCCACGCTATTTTCGCGCGCCAAACAATAATCTAGATTGTGTTCTCCAGAATCACGTTCCATTCCCATGTTATTCCCGCGCGACAAACATGACCTAAGAGTTTTGGAGTGGGTGCCTAAACATTGCGACATATGCTCCCACATCATCATGAAATGTCTAATAGAGTATCTCATGCGGTATATTTTTTTACAAAAACTCTGAAATCCTAAGTGACACTCTAAATTTTAGAGATCGAATGCATGAAGTGATGGCCCCAAGAATATCTACCTGTCTCTTATTCGAGCAGGGAAACACTTCTTCACGTTAATGGTTATCGGGAAGGGATTATGGTTTACCGTTTCCTCATGGTTAAATGAAAAAGCATATTCTATACCAACCCCATGCTAAAAGTAGCTTCATTATTCTAACAACCTTTTATGGACTTTTTTACATCCATCAATAGAGGAACAAGATGGCGCACGAAGCTGAAGATGATTGAGGGAAAAAAATAAATTTAATGCGGTGAACGTGGATCGAACACGTGACCTTCAGATCTTCAGTCTGACGCTCTCCCAACTGAGCTATCCCCGCACAATTGAAGTAACTTCATTCCTAGCACATTTAGCTTACTTCAATTCGCAACAATGGTGTAACACCACAAAACGACTTGTAAGGGTGTAACTCCAGAAAGCTCCAATATTCAAACACATTCCTAGCACATTTAGGTTACTTCAATCAAGAATATTTCGTTCGAAGACAAACTCCAATTACAACTTTTTACATTGTAAACTTTCTATATACATTGTTTACATCCCATCCGACTAAGTCAACCAAAAACCAAATATCTTGAAAACACAACCCGAAACCAGACACATGACTCCTATATACAGGAGACAATACTCTCCCACACCTTAATGATGAATAAATAGACTAAATTAAGGAAAAAAATGGAATGGCAACACCTAAACAACTCCAAAATTACAGAGAAAAATGAATGCTCTTCTTAGGTCAAAATGCTCATCTTACTTCGACAAATCAAGCGAAGGCAGCAACAACGCGTCGAGATTTAGAATTGTCACAACTAAACCCCTCAACTCTTACCAAGGGTTTTCCTCCGAAATTATTCCCACAATTTGGAACTCTCTCTACTCTTGCCGAAGTACCTATATCACCATGAGAATTGCCTAAGGTAGGAGCAAGTGTTGAGGCTTGCCTAGTAAACTGGACATCGTGAACGAGGGGATTGCCTGTGCGTACGGGTGGCGAACCACATAGTAACCCCATATGGTTATTGTTAACATCCAAATCATCTTGCGCCCCATCCTAACAAAATTCAACATGTACATAGTTAATAAACTGACAAAATACATTCAAACAATTCACTAGCCTATAGAAAGGAATGTCCAAACAGAAAACGAAAAAAAAACAATACCATGCTCAAAAACATCCTCAAGATATCAACACTGGGATCCTCTCTAGTAGTATAATCACTGCAATCGAAAATCAAACAAGAAATAAGGTATATATTTTCTGAATCATAGTAAAATTGAAACTCAAATACACACTCATTAAGAAATATATATAGCACTGGATACTGCAATTTTTAGCCAAAACATTATCAATCCTATTGCCATCATGCCTTGGCATCGGGGAAGACAGTATAACGACAAAATAGAGAACTCTGCTGCCATTGAAATGGTGAAAGTGAAACCCTCATTTTTGTAGATGGCTATCAATATTATCGATCAACACTTGGTTGCCCAAGTGGTTTAAAGTGTTGACATATAGTCCAAAAGTCCCTGGAGGTCCCGGGTTCGATCCCCATAGGAGGTGGAATCTTTAGGTTATTTTTTTTTTGGAAGTCGACTACGATCTATGTATGTCGTTACATTTGACACTTATACATCATAGATGTGATAAGCTCGATAACCGCCCACTCAAACACTAACACGACAGGGCCTATAGCCCAACTAGACATGGCCTAAAGCCCAACAACATTAATTACACCCTAATAATCCCAATTCAAATAACCCGGAGTTTATGTCAACACCAAGGAGGTGGAATCTTTGGGTTATTGAATTTGGAATTATTAGGGTATAAACAAAAGGGAAACCAATAATAAAAGTCAATTGTATACCTTTTGAGTGTGCATAATCTTTCAAGGCTATCAACTGTATGGGGAAACCTAATAATCCGACGGGGTTCCGGACATATGACTTCTCTAGGGCATGGTATTCGTTGGTGTGCAACTGGCTGATCTTTCTTCATGTCATCTTCGCAATCCATGTGATATTTCATTGATATCTTCGGACAGATTTCCATCTTAATTGGTTACTGCGACAATGATTAATAAACTTCATAAATTAATTACTCAAAAGTACTTAATAAAAAAACAATTTTTTGATACCAATAAAAATCCTCAAAGAACAGAAGCTTTTTCTTTCGATCAAAAGGCATAAGAAATAAAGTGCAAATTAGACAAGTAATTATCAATAGAATCAAGAATCTGTGAGTTCATAAGACTCACGCCAAACCTAATCATTCAAACCAAAAACTAGAACGAAATTGAGCACCAGGTATGAGATATCGAGCACTTACCGAGAAAATCTCTTTAATTCAAACGAAATTCTACGCGATTTCCTTGCAGGAAGTTAGAGAGAGAAAGAAGAAGAGGAAGGTTAGAAGGAATTGAAGAAGAGCACCGACAGAAGAAGATATGAATGAGACCAATCTGGGGAGGAGGCGTTTCTCTCTCTTCTGTCTTTTGTTTCTCTCTCTAAAAAGAAGTGAAGAAACGTCACCGTCTTTACGACCCTTTTGACGTTTGTCCGAGTCATAGGCCGATTATTGAATTTAAAATCTGTTTAATTACATGTTAATCTCTATTTGGTTAGTTTCTTTTTATTTTTTGAGATTTATTTGGTTAGTTTCTAAACCTTAATCAACGTTACTAATTTAGGTTTAATAAAAGTTGGAATTCCTAATTACCGCCAACGGTTGTGGATGGTAGCTGTTACTTTCCTTGTATATTGTCGCAAACGTCTTTATTCATTAAGGAGGAAGGGTCAGTGGACAGGTATTTGGACTACCAATTGTGGATCAAATGTATTTTCCATATTTTAAGATATTTATTTATAGATATAATATCTTTATAGACATTTGAAGACATTGAGTTTGTAGATAACATGTCGTGTAGATATTTTAAGATATTTTATCCATAGACAAAATGCCTTTCGGACATCTCAAGATATTTGGTCTGTAGACAGTGAGTTTGTAGATAACATGTCGTGTAGACATTTTAAGATAGTTTATCCATAGACAAATGCCTTGCGGACATCTCAAGATATTTGGCCTGTAGACAGAGTGTGTAGTAGATGCTTTATTATCATTATGATTATCATCATATTACGAAATAACATGTTTTTACTAATATTTCAAAAATATATTTTGGTTCGTCGGAGCAACCAGACCTTGAAGGTCTGGTTTGAAACCATGTCTCAGTCTGGTTTCAAAGCAAACCAAAATCTGGCTTCAACAACCAGATCACAGTCTGGTTTGAACCCAGACCTTGAAAGTTTGGTTGCCAGGGCCGTGCGGTGGGGGTGCGGGCAGGGCGCCCGCACTGGGCCCCACCACCAAAGGGCCCACTTCTAAAAAAGCTCAAGCTAAATCGTGTATTATGGCAGAGGACAACTCTTTTGACATAAAATATCCAACAGCTCAGCTGGTAAGCTCCATGAGTTACCACCCAAGGGAGACAAGTTCGATTCACATTGGCAACATATTTTTTTTTTTTTCATTTCTTTTGTGGCTTTATGAGATCAAGACTAATATCGTTAAATTAACCTTTATTTTTGCTCTGTTACACTTTTTCTTAACTGTTATTATCTAATGTGATTTTAAGCGATAAAAAACTTAAACATTTTTATAAAATTCCAACCACAAGTAAATATATATGTTACGATCCAACATTTTATGAAAATTTAGAAATTTCATTATATTAAATGTAATTATAAGTATAATTTCAGATAGAATAAAGAGTATCTTTCGTTCACAAATTTCTTATAAAAATGATATCATAAGATAGATTTTTTTTCTTACGCCTATTTTCTTCAAGATGCATTTGGATTCATCAACAGTTTTTTATCTATTTACTGGTATACGCTCCATAATGAAATTTGGATTCATCTATAGTTTTCTTCAAAAGATTATCTTGCATTTTGTTCGGTTTTTTGTTGTAATTTTTTGTTGTTCGAAAAGCCTACAATCAAATTTCGCACAGGGCCCCGAAATTCTCACGCACGGCCCTGTTGGTTGCTCTGGCGAAGGGGAGGAGCCCCTTCGCCGGAAACATAGAAAGAGAGTTGAAAGAAAGAGAGTAGAGAGAGTAGTAAGAAACAAAGTAGAGAGAGAGAGGCGAAGAAGAAAGAAAAGAGATTTAGGTTGTGTTTGATAGTAATTTGGAGAAAGGTAAAAAAAAATAGATAATTATTTGCTCCGAGAAAATTTTTCACCGGGAAACATTTAACTTGTACACAGTTCCATATTTTCCTGTGTTTGATTGATTAAGAGAAAATTTTTCTTTTTTCTATTTTCTATTGTTTGTTTCACGAAAAAAAATTATATATCAAATTCAATACTGTCTCATCGTGGTCATAGAGATTAGGGGAGAAATCTGGTTGTATTGAAGTAACTTTGCCCAGGCAAAATCGGGATAGAATCTAGCCCTATTTGTTGGTTAATCAACTCTTCTGGTGGTGTTACCAACTTATCTTTTTGTGGGCACAAAACGAAAGCTAGTGATTTCCTCGATGCTTCACTCTTAAGTCTTAAATATTATTCTATGTAAACAACTCTTGTATCTCTGATAAATCTTGAAAACCCTAGAAAAGTATTGAGAAAAATACTTATTAAAGTTCAAACCAGTGATGTGTTGTTTATAATGACAATATTCTTTATACAACTATGTCGGTGATATTTGTAATAGGGTAGCATGCACAGTTACGACTTTAGACCCAATTTTTTGCCACTAAAACTCTGGATGGGAGATCATTGAAACGGGTATATGACATCACTTTGAAGAAGTGATTGAACCATGGTGTTTTAGGGGAATGGAGGTTTAACATAAAATGATTCTCGACTTGCATCTGCAATAAACACAAAAATGCTCTATAAGAATCCAGAGACATAGTATAGAGAGAAATTGAATACAACTTCAGTAAACTTTTTAGGTTATCTTTCACCATCTTTACTAGTACTGGTATGAATAAAAAAAATTAACAGAAGATTATGAAGACTTTTGAGGTTATCTTTCACCATCTATAGTAGTACTGGTATGAATCAAAAAAATTTAATAAAAGATTATGAAGAACATAAGAATCTTCTCTCTCTGCAAGACATTTGGGGTTTTTGGAGTGGGTTTAGTAATATATGCAGTGAAATCAAATGAAGGTTTTTTGGGAGGTGTGTTGGAACGAGATGACTAATTAAAGTTGAAGCTGGAGACTAGAGAGAGAAAGTGATGAGAGAGAGGGAGTCAAAGATGGGAGGCTTACGAATTACGAGAAAAAAGATGGTAGATTTTTCTTTGAAGAAAGTTTTGCTCTGGTAGAAGGTGGGTAATAAGTTTCTCCATTTTTGAGGAAAAATGGGAAAAAGTAGTCACGTGACAATATATCTCTTTTTCCCTGTTTTGTCTATCAAACACGGGGAAAATTCTATTTTAGAGAAAAAGTTTCTCTTTTCCCTGGAAAAATCTCCTATCAAACAGACCCTTAACAAAAAATTGAGTTTGAAGGTCGCCTGAAAATTTGTTCGGTGACTTTTGCTCGAGAAAATGATGAGGTGGCGAGAGATGATGTGGAGGAGAAAGGTGATGAAATGGAGGAGAGATTAGGTGTCTTTGATGTGTTTAAATTTTTTGGGGGTTATTTCCCAAATAGCCCCCAACTTTGTGACCGGTTTCCTGCCTAGCCCCCTACTTTGTCAAATATACCGAGATGACCCCTTTTTTGAGCTACCGTTACCGTTAGCTAGTCATCACCTTCTCTCCTCCATCTCATTACCTCTCTCTGGCACCTCATCTTCTCGCCACCTCATCGTCTTCTCCAGCGAAGGTCGCCGGCCGACCATTTTTCCGGCCGGCGACCTTCAACCATCAAAAAAAGAATTTAATTTCTCTCACCTCTCTCTTTCTCTCTAAAAAAAAATATATATTTTTTTTAATTTCCTCTCTCTTCTTCTTCTTCATTTTCCCCTCTATTCTTCTTCTTTCTTTCTCTCTCCCTCTCTTCTTCTTTCTCTCTCTTCTTCTTTTTAGAGAGAGAGAGGTGAGAGAAATTATTTTTTTTTAATGGTTGAAGGTCGCCGGTCGAAAAAATGGCCAGCCGGCGACCTTTATCGGAGAAGACGATGAGGTAGCGTGAAGATAAGGTAGCGAGAAGACGAGGTAGCGAGAAGATGAGGTGGTAGAGAGAGGTGATGCGATGTAGAAGGTGATGATTAGTTAACGGTGTTATAACGGTAGCTCAAAAAAGAGGCCATCTGAGTATTTTTGACAAAGTAGGGGGCTAGGCAGGAAACCGACCACAAAGTTGGGGCTATTTGGAAAATAACCCAATTTTTTTTAAAATGAATTGCATTTTGGCCCCTAAGTTTGTTCTAGAAAAGTTGATTTTTTTATAACTAACCTCTATATAGAAGAGGACCAATTTTGAATTTACAAAATCACTTTTACAAGAAGGGCAATTATGGAAACAAAAAATAACTATTAAAGTTAACAGACAATGTTAACAAAAGTGAGCCAATTTTGAATTTACGAAAAATAGAGGACTAAAAAAGAAATTGGTCACAAATTTAAGGGCCAAAACGGAAATAACTCTTATTACTATTGTCTTACGCTATGAAATATTTAATTGTTACTAATATTTCAATTTTTGGACTTTCATATATATTTGGATATTTGTGGAAATTAATTGGCAATTGGTAGATATTCAAATGTTATTAATCTATTATAATAAAACAACTCAGTCAGTTAGGAGAGGGATAAGTCTGGTCGTCCATTTTTTTTGGAGTTTGGCAATTGATAGATATTCTAATGTTATTAATATATTATCATACATATCCAGTCTCACACAACTCCGGACCACATCTTGATTATAGGAAATATTGGGAAGCCGCCCCTAAGATTTCAACAGTGGTTGAAGGCATCATTTTAGGTGGAGGAAAAATGTTTTTTTAGGCAGTTATTGGTAGTTACTGTTTTTTTTTCAAATTATTTCATTTTTAGTCACTTTTCAAGGTTCTCTCAAGGAGATTTCATTTTGAAATCAAGTCTTTTCTCATCTTACTCTCTGTTTTTACTTCATCCTCGCTCATAGTTATGGAAAAAACCGCACATGAACCCTAAAATACAAATATTTACTTGGAGATTGATTCATGATGGACTGGCTAGCTACTTGGGAAAATATAATAACTCTATCAATCAAGAGAGTCGGTTGTGTTCAACATGAGATATAGAGACTACTTTCATCTATTTGAAGTGTGTCCGAAGCTTAGAGAACTATTAACAATAACAAAAAATAACGCAATACTAAATCTAGATCTAGATCAAGTGAAAAACATAATGAACCTATTAAATTACGGTAGTAATATGGATGAGATATGGTACTTATACACTTATCTGTTATGGTGGTGGTGGAAGCAAGATGTGGTCAGATCTTCAACAACACCTCCGTAATGAAGGAGTTGAAGGAGATGTCCTTCGACCAAGGTGAAAATGCGAACAATTTGTCGGATAGGACAATTGAAGTGGAAGATCATCAAGTCCGATTGATTTAGGGATCGTAGAGTTGTAGCTAGAGACCAACTACGATCGTCGAATTACGAAGTAATTTGCGGCTAACTTCGATCGGATCCTACAACGGGTTACACATAAGAGTGTCAAATTGATCTAGGATATGACTAGTGGGAGTGAGATATAACAATGGGAATTTCCCATAAACATATCTCATAGGCCTAAAAAGGAATTAGGCAAAGATAGTACAAAAAGGCGAAAAGCAGGGTTTTTGGGCCTTAGCCGATTAGGGCACTTCTAGGGCTCGGATTGGGATGAAATTTTGAGGGGAGATTTATGACATATCCAGTAGTATGCATGAAAAATTTAGTGGTGTTTGGACACCTCCTCATTAGGAAATTGAGAAAATATCAATAGTTGCTATTTTCGACTATTTCCCTAAATCTTATTCTAAAGGGTGTTTTAGGAAACCTTTGAGGAGGTGTATTCTCATTAGGGTTCTATATAAACACTTTTAGGGCAGAGAATGAGGTGTGGAATTTATCTCTAAGCTTTCTTACTCTACCATATCAAGTAGAGAGGAGAAAGTGAGTTAATTCCCATAAACTATCTATCTAGTCAAGAATAAAGGAGTTTTCTTCCAACCACCATTGGTGTGCTAGCTAAAAAACAAGGTGGGAGATCAAGTTGATTGCTCATGTCCCAAGTAGAGGAGCTACGCTTGAAGCTCTTGGTCTTCTCATAAGCAATTGGAAAGGTTCGAGGGAAAACTAGCGAATAAGGTATTTATCTTTCTAGTTTTACTTAGTATTATCATGGGCTTATGCATGTGATCCCGGGAATACTAGTGTACACATTAGATGTCTTATTTCCGCTATAAACACTAGTAGAAGGGTGTAATTCCCAACAGTGGTATCAGAGCCTCTTGCAATTAGCCTATCATATCTAAGTTTTGGACCAATTTCATGCTTTTCTAGATAGATTATTGTGTTTAAAAGTGTTTTGAACACAAAATTTTGATTAATTTTGAATAAGATTCAAGTATTTGTCAAAAGATTTCAAAATTTGTTCTTGAAAAGATTTTCAAAACCTAAAATTTTGATCCAAAGTAGTTTGATTAAAAGAGTTATTTTAAGTTTTTGGAAACTTGTGAAAAACAAAATTTGGAAATTTTAGAATTGTTCTAAAAGAATTTGAGATATTTAGAAGTGTTTCAAATTTTGGAAATAGCAATTTAGAATTGCAACACAAAAAAAAAAAAAAAAAAAAGAGGAAACTATTGAGTTTTAGAAACTCAATAGGTCCGGCCAGGAAGCTTCCTGGCCGGACCAGTAGCCTCGAGGACGCGTCTGGAAGACGCGTCCCAGACTGCTGGTGGACGCGTCTGGAGACGAGTCCAACTACTGGGTGGACGCGTCTTCCAGACACGTCCAGCTACTCTAGGTCCCGGGCTTTTTCACGGCTTTTCGGACCACGAAAAGGGACCATTTTTCGAGTGGGAGTTTTATCCAAATTTTCTCTCGATTCCAATCCAAATATTTCCGAAATCAACCCGAGCCATTCAAGGCCCAAACGGAATTTCTCTTTAAAAATCAGATTTTAAAATCAAACCAAGATCACCATTAGTCTAATCCTTTGATGTAGACTTAAGGTCCGTACATGACATATGGATGTCGACAAAACTATCTCCCGGATATACATGCATATATAATTGTTAGCCTTGAAATATATTATATGATTGCATGTGATGTGAATGCGGAAACTAGTATGGCCATAGAATTTATTTCTTATTCTTGTTTTAAACACAAATGGGTGCATAATTTGTAATAATTTTAATTTCAAGTTTACACGATCTGCGAATCGTTTGAGTCTTGTAATTAGAGTTTAGGGTTTATGAGTCCATTGATGAAACTCAAGGAGGAAATCCAAAGGCGAGTGGGAGAAATCAATGGAGGTTTAAAGATGGAGATCTATATGAACTAAAAGGCGAAACGAGAAGCAAACCAAAGGAGATTAGATCTTCTAGGTTAGGGGCCATACTAGGATCCATATGTGCTTGATTTACTTTCTCGCACGCATTTACTTACTTTTTACGCTTTATGTCATGGATGTTAGTTAGGCTAATTAGTTCACTAAAACAAGCACCAGACTAGCGTAAAAGTCCCGAAAAGTAATTTTGAGTATAGTGCCTATCCAAATTAAGACACTCCTTGCGCCCATGTTCAAGGAAGGTGGGTCGGCCTTCGCAGAGTACCTCCTCTACCTTGGGACATTGCGGGTAGGCCTATAGAAGAGGCCTACATGTCTAAATGGTTCTACTCAACGAGATCAGCAAGAGAGTCTTGGATACTCGAGGCAAAAGGATGGATTTTACACTAAACATGTAATCCATCAACCGAGAATCATATGGTATGATCAGTGAAAGTGTTCACTCACCTAAATTAATGGGAATTAAGGGCAGGGCCCTAGTCCGCTTAATCCTTGAGAGATGAGATCTTGGAATCGCATTATTCATCTAGGGACACGTTTTATCTTGAATAATGTGGCAAAAACTTAGGACTTTTTGCAAAAATTATCGAATGTAATACTTAGCAAAATCCTTTTTCTGTTATATGTAGTTTTACTATGGCGAAAATCAATCTTTTCAACCTATGTTCAATCCTCGATGAGGACAAATTGAACATAGATAACTTCCGTGATTGGGAAAAGAGATTGAGAAGTGTTCTCAAGTCCACAAACAAAGAAAGCGTAGCCGAACCGGCCTAGGTCCAAAACCCTTATTTCGGGCCTTTGTGATATCTTTTGCCCAAATTCTATTTAGGCCTGTCAGATATATTTATGGGACATTCCCAATGTTATATCACACTCCCACTAGTCATATCATCCGATTAAATACCCATTCTTATGTGTAACCCGATGTAGGATCCGATCGAAGTTACCCGCGAATTACTTCGTAATTCGACGATCGTAGTTGGTTTCAAGCTAAACACTACGACCCCTAAATTAATCGGACTTGATGATCTTCTTCATCAATTAGCCTAGCCGACATATTGCTCGCATTGCCATCTTGGTCGAAGGACATCTCCTTCAACTCCTTCAGACTCCCACTTGGACTTAGAACAAGTGCAATGCCTCTATTCCCGTGTCAATTTAGTATCCCATCTGATACGTCACGTCATGCAGACTTTCTTGATCTCCGAGTACAACTATAAAAGACAAACAATTAGTTCTTAATCCGTTTGAGCGCGGCCACGTATTTTCAGTTGTCACTCATCAAGTGGCCTTGAGACACTTTTGACCTAATGTGATTAGGATGACACAATTCATTCTTGTGCTCCCACCTAACTTCATGTCTATCCTGTCTTTCCCAGTATCTGTCTTTATGACCTCCTTTTACGGCGCGGTGTTTGACGGAACCAAAGTCGGACATTCCTTACATAAGATGAGTGGAGCACTCATGTTTTGAGGAATCTCTCCAATCTTGTCTTTTGAGAAGTATTTGACGTTCATCAAGAGTGATGTACTTCTTATTAGAAGGTTATCCAGTGTATAAACCGTTTACACACCCACGTAGTCGAATCGAATACACTATTCCTATAGCCCATGAAACTGCGCTATCCCATCGACTCCCTCACTAGTCTTCATGAGTCATTGTTGTCCATGCAATGAACTGGACTAAGGATTTGACAATAAATATTCCAAGTTCACTTAATAGGGTTTCATTCGTCAGATCACGTATCTGACAAACCTATTCGGAATGTTTTATCATCAATGGATTGTCGTTTAAAGACTAAATCAAATTTAGACGACTTGTGAAATAACTCTATTATTTCTGATAACGAGAGTTGTAAATCTGAGCCTCTACTGTAAAACTCTTTTTACCCACTCAGTTTTACTTGTCGAGATTTATTCCAAATTTACCAAATGCCTTAGACTGTGTATGAATCTCATACTATGTCTTAGGTGATAGTTTAGTTTGACTACCGTGGTAGTCGGTTTTAAACTTTGCTTATTATCAATTAATTTGAAGATTGTTATCTTCAACCTTAATAATATCTAGTAATCTGTACTAGAGTTAAGGCTTTTAATTTCTTATGTAGAATTTGCAACGGTTACGGCTTAAACACTTTTAAGC
This sequence comes from Eschscholzia californica subsp. californica, assembly GCA_002897215.1. NCBI lineage: Eukaryota > Viridiplantae > Streptophyta > Magnoliopsida > Ranunculales > Papaveraceae > Eschscholzia > Eschscholzia californica. Next base: position 542,571 of record BEHA01050439.1, on the reverse strand, counting down.
CTACTTTCCTTCCATGTCTGGAAGTTTGCTACGATGACTATTTATACTACTTTCATCCTTTAGCCTTCTGGGATGTTTCAGTAGTGTTTCGGGTTTCCAATCCGAATTGGATGTCTAAATGCTAATCACGTTCAACATGACTTGACTTTATGTTTTCAAACATAAACGTCTCTCTCATGCCTGCTTGCTCATCGGTGTCTTTTCAAACTCCGATTTGGCAACGCTCTTTGTCATGAGTTTTGGGTCGAAATTCTTTTAGACTTTTCCGAGTCTTAGATTATCTGTTTCGGATCTCAAGCATCTCAGCATACTGAGTCTCTAATCCTATCATCTTTTTGATCTATGCTTATAGATCTTCAGATGCCCAAAATGGCATTTCATCCTTGTGTGTGGTCCTTTTATTGAGTCAGTGTGTTCACTGTTACACAACATCTTATGTCGTACTCAATCTTTTGTATGTACTCTGCATACGGACCCGGAAGGTTTGTTTCTCCCACTTACCTTCTTGACTCGTGATTCAAGATTTTTCTTCATTCCTCAAGAATCAAACTTCTTTGATTGCCTCTTTGAATCGAAGATTCTAACTCTTGCGTGCTTTTAATCCGTTGATGGATTTCTGAAGCATGCCTATGGACATAAATTGATTGGAAGAATCTTATTCTTCTTGTCTAGTTTCGGGAAACATGAATGTTTCCATCCTTCTCAGTTTTTCTACTTTGGAAAACCAATTTAGGTCTTCCGTTGACTTAAATCATCAAGCTTTATGCCTTGACGAGATATAGATTCCATGATGATTTTGGCTTCTAGCCAAAATCTATAGTCAGTTTCCGTTTCTGCGCAGGTCTTTTATCTCTTCAGAAATAACCTTTATTTTCTGAGTCTTTGAGATTTTACTTTTGACCTTTTAGGGCTTTTGAACAACAATTTGGAATTTTCTCAACTACTTTGAGATATTCCTTTAGAGACACTTTCACTTGCTTTGAGAGTTCTCCTGCGAATGACATTCGCTTTTGTGCGGTGGGTTTATAAGATCATATCTTTAACCTTTCCTTTTCCGAGGAGCCGCAATTTGTTGTTCTTGGTCGAATTTAATCGTTTTGTACAAGTTTCGTGATTGTTCTTCATGACTCTTCATGATTTTTCTCTTGATCAAATTAAATCGACTTGTACTTTTCTCCCACTTATTCTTGTAATAATTAGTACTTTTCTCCCAGACTACTAGGTGTGCTAATTACTAGAAGAATACTATCATGAGCAACAAACACTTTGTTCTCTTGATTGGTTGTGGAAGAAGCCCAAATTTCTTTAAAAAAGTAATTGCGTCAGATATTAGCTAGTTTTGTAACGCTTTTTACAAGTTTTAGCTTTATACGGAATTTTGGTAGTTTTGTGGGAAGCTATGTCTAGACTAGTGGATTTTGGAGGATAGATTTTGATTTGTGTTCTTCATCTTAATCCTTTTGGACACTCCAAATATGGATAGGTTAGAAGTACGTTTGAAGATCAATCTCTGTTTCTTACTCAAGACTTTCTTTCTTGTCAGTTGATTCATGTTTTGGTTATTTGAACCTATCTTGTAGGTGTTTAACCAAGTTTAGAATCCTTAGGTATAGATTGTTTAATTTAGCACTTTTAATAACATCTCAATTTAGAAATAAAGTTCTTTATTGATTCTTCATAATACTTAGTACAAAGATGATGTTAAAAACTACAAAAACGCTTAACCTTGATTAGTGCCTAAATTAGACTTCGATCCCTTTCAGCATCCTTAGCAGTCGAGGCTTCTGCTCCCTTTTGGATCTTGTCTTCCTTAGCCAAATACTCAGTTCCCAGCTGCAACTGTACATTCACAATGATAGGGAAATTTTAGGTATAATATACCAAAGTTTGGGAATTTTACAGTATTTGATAAGTTAACTGTTTATACCTGAATTGGAAGCCACTATTCCATTCTTCTTGTACTCAAGAACTTAGGGCAGTTTCTTTTCCAGTGGATCTTGCCATCACAGTAGAAACATTTGGTGTCAGGAGGAGCACCTTTGTCTTTAAGTTTGGCAACCCGTTTGCCTTTTCTTTTTGACGCGGTTATCTTCTTCTTTTTCCACCTTTCTTGAACCCTTTGTCCTTTTGTACCATAAGAACGTCCTTAAGTCTCCACTATAGCGACGTCCTTTTCGACTGTTAGAAGTATAAAATGAAGTTCCTCCAACGTTTTATCCCATCCATTCATGTTGTAGTTCATCTTAAACTGATTAAAACCACTATGGAGGGAGTGAAGGATAGTGTCGGTAGCCGTCTGTTGGCTATAAGGGAAACCTAGTTTAGCCAGCTTGCCCATGAGCCTGATCATTTGACGAACATGAGGCCCAACTGGTTTTCCCTTTTCAAGGTGCATGCCCATAATTGCTTTAGAGGTTTCAAACCTCTCCAATCTCGACTGTTTCTGGAACATTTCCCGAAGTTGTCGCATCATGGAGTAAGCATCCATGTCTATGAACTGCTCTAGCAGAGTCGGTTCCATGGTTGCTAACATTAAGCAAGTTACAGGCTCTGCCTTTTTCCGCAGACTCCTTTCTTCATCTATCTCTTCTTTAGTCGAAGTATCATCCAATACAGGAATTGGAGTTTCTAGTACATGTTGCTTTCCTTCCATCCTGAGAACTATTCTCAGGTTCCTCTCCTAGACGAGGAAGTTGTGCTCATTCAACTTCTCCTTGTCGAGAAGTGAGCGGAAGTTGAAAATATCTTTTGTCATCTTTAAACTACATAAAAGAAATGGCAAAGTTTTAAAACTCGTTATCGTTTTGAAGAATTTGGTTTTCCCACATTATTCAATAAAAATCGTCCCCGATTGAATAAGTGATTCCAAGATCCCAGTGCTTCGGAGTAAAGCGGACGAAGGCCCTACCCTTTGACTCCGTCGTTCCGGGTGAGTGAACTACTTCACTGATCATACCTTATGACTCTTGGTTGATAGATTTCATTGATGAATGACTAATCTATCCTTTTGCCTCGAGTATCCAAGACTCCCTTGCTGATCTCGTTGAGTAGAACCATTTAGACGTGTAGGCCTCTTCTATAGACCTACCCGCATTGTCCCAAGGTAGAGGAGGTACTCTGCGAAGGCCAACCTACCTTCCTCGAACAAGGGCGCAACGAGTGTCTTAATCTGGATATGCGATTGCTCAAGATTACGTTTTGGGGACTTTTACGCTAGTCTGGCGTTTGTTATAGTGAACTATTTAGCCTAACTAACATCCACGACATAAAGCGTAAATAAGTAAGTAAATGCGCGCGAGAAAATAAATCAAGCAGACATGGATCCTTGTATGGCCTCTAACCTAGAAGATCTAATCTCCTTTGGTTTGCTTCTTGTTTCGCCTTTTGGTTCGTCTAGATCTCCATCTTTGAACCTCCATTGATTTCTCCCACTCGCCTTTAGATTCCTTCCTTGAGTTTCTTCAATGGACTCATAGACCCTAAACTCTAATTACAAGACTTTAACGATTCGCAGATCGTATAAACTTGAAATTAAAATTAATTACAAATATGCACCTATCCGTGCTTAAAACAAGGATATAGAAACAAATCTATGACCATACTAGTTTCCCGCATTCACATCACAAGCATTCATATAATATATTAAGGCTAATAATTACATATGCATGATTATCTTGGGAGACACTTTTGTCGACATCACATGTCACATTACGGACCTCAAGTCTAAATTCGAAGAATTCGACTAATGGTGCGTTCCGGTTTTATCTTTTATGATTTCTAAAATCAACTTCAAGAAAAACTCCGTTTCGGGTTTTGAAAGCCCGGGTCAATTTTGGAAAAAATATTGGTTCGATTCTTAATGATTTCATAAATCAATTTAAAGAGAAATCCGTTTTGGCCTTCTGGACGGCCCGGATTAATTTTGGAATTATTTGGTTGGAATCGGAAGAAAATTTGGCAAAAACTCCCACTCGAATAATGGTCCCTTTTCGTGGTCCGAGAAACCTCGAAAAAGCCCGGACAAGTCCTAGACAAGTCCCGGCCCAAGCCCACAAAAGGGCACGGACAAGGTCCGGACATAGCACGGCCCATAGGGCCGGCATGTCCTGGTCGAGACCTATTTTTGTTTTTGGGAGTTTCTTAAAACTTAAAATTTTAAAATACTTCTAAAATTCCTAACTTTGTTTTTGGGAGTTTCTTAAAACTTAAAAACAATTCTTAAAACTTAAAAACAATTCTTTTTAGAATACTTTTAAAATTCCTAAACTTTTAAAATTCCTAAACTTTTAAAATTTCCAAACTTTGTTTTTGGGAGTTTCTTAAAACTTAAAAACAATTCTTTTTAGAATACTTTTAACATTCCTAATTTTTGTTTTTTTTTGGAGTTTTCTAAAACTCAAAAACAATTCTTTTAATCAATTAATTTTGGATCAAAATTCTAGGGTTTTGAAATTTTTTCAAGAACAATTTTGAAAACCAATTCAAAATCAATGAAATTCAATGTTTTGAAACATTTTCAATCATCAATTTTGATTTTTTAATTTGAAAAACTAGTTGAATCATATTCATTGTAATTAAATTATGAGTTTGAAGTACTTTTAAAACACTTTTAAAATACTTTTATAAACTCCATCTATCAAACTATCAAGCATATCAAATATCAATTAGTTCGATTCTTAGCAAAAACTAGTTAATTGCAAGAGGCTCTAACGCCACTGTAGGGAATTATACCCTTATACTAGTGTTTATAGCGGATAACGACATCTAATGTCTAACACTAGTATCCCCAAGATCATCATGCAAAACTAGTAATTAACTAATAGGAAGACAGTAGATTACCTTAATCTCCCTCCTTGAAAGCTCGCTAGCACTCTAATGGTGGTTTGATAATAAGAAGACTTTCTTCTTGCTTGACTAGAAGATAGCTTGGGAATTAGCTCACTTTCTCCTCTCTACTTGATGTGGTAGAGTAAGAAAGCTTAGAGAGAAATTCCACACCTTATTCTCTGCCCTAAGAGTGTTTATATAGAACTCTAATGAGAATACACCTCCTCAAAGGTTTCCCAAAACACCCTTTAGAATAAGATTTAGGGAAATAGTCGAAAATAACAATTAATGATATTTTCTCAATTCCCTAAGGAGGAGGTGTCCAAACACCACGAAATTTTGCATGCATACTACTGGGTATGTCAGAAACTCACCCTCCAAAATTCAGCCCAATCCGATTCCTGGAAGTACCCGAACCGGTCTAGGCCCAAAACCCGCCTTTTTGCTATCTTTTGCCCAAATTCTATTTAGGCCTGTGAGATATGTTTATGGGACATTCCCAATGTTATATCACACTCCCACTAGTCATATCATCCGATTAAATACCCAT
>BEHA01050439.1:508881-532952 GCA_002897215.1 Eschscholzia californica subsp. californica | reverse complement strand
GAGCTCGAGCTCGGGCTCGTTCGAGTAATTGTCCACTTGTTCAAGCTCGGTTCGTATAAGTTTGAAAGAGCTCGAGCTCGAACTCGAGCTCGCATTGTTTTAAGCTCGTTTATCAATAAAATACTTCAAATTAAAACTTTTTAAATCATCAAAATACTTCAATGATCATTTGTCACATACAATAATAATGATTAATGATTCATATTCCGATATTTTTTTAATGGTTGATATTTAATGTACAAGTTTCAATACTAATATGTAATTATGTACTATACTATTATAAGAGTATGTTAAACGAGCTGTTCACGAGTAGCTCGTGATACACTAAAGAATGTTCAAGCTCGGCTCGTTTATGTAAACGAGTTTGATTTTGAGCTCGTGTTAAGCTCGGGCTCGTTAATATTCGAGTCGAGCACGAGCAATAGTCGAGCCGAGCTCGAGCAGCTCGTTAAGAGCTCGACTCGTGTACACCCCTAATTTGGACTACCAATTGTGGATCAAATGTCTTTTCCATATTTTAAAACATTTTAAGATATTTTAAGATATTTATTTATAGATATAATATCTTTGTAGACATTTGAAGACATTGAGTTTGTAGATAACATGTCGTGTAGATATTTTAAGATATTTTATCCATAGACAAAATGCCTTTCGGACATCTCAAGATATTTGATTTGTAGACAGTGAGTTTGTAGATAACATGTCGTGTAGATATTTTAAAATATTTTATCCATAGACAAAATGCCTTTCAGACATCTCAAGATATTTGATTTGTAGACAGTGAGTTTGTAGATAACATGTCGTGTAGACATTTTAAGATATTTTATCCATAGACAAAATGCCTTGCGGACATCTCAAGATATTTGGCCTGTAGACAGAGTGTGTAGTAGATGCTTTATTATCATTATGATTATCATCATAATACGAAATAACATGTTTTTACTAATATTTCAAAAATATATTTTGGTTCGTCGGAGCAACCAGATCTTGAAGGTCTGGTTTGAAACCATGTCTCGGTCTGGTTTGAAACCATGTCTCAGTCTGGCTTCAAAGCAAACCAAAATCTGGCTTCAACAACCAGATCACAGTCTAGTTTGAAACCAGACCTTGAAAGTTTGGTTGCTCTGGCGAAGGGGCTCCTTCGCCGGAAACATAGAAAGAGAGTAGAAAGAAAGAGAGTAGGAAGAAAGAGAGTAGAGAGAGTAGTAAGAAACAAAGTAGAGAGAGAGAGGCGAAGAAGAAAGAAAAAAGATTTAACAAAAAATTGAGTTTGAAGGTCGCCTGAAAATTTTGTTCGGTGACTTTTGCTCGAGAAAATGATGAGGTGGCGAGAGATGATGTGGAGGAGAAAGGTGATGAAATGGAGGAGAGATTAGGTGTCTTTCATGTGTTTAAATTTTTTTGGGGTTATTTCCCAAATAGCCCCCAACTTTGTGACTGGTTTCCTGCCTAGGCCCCTACTTTGTCAAAAATACCCAGATGGCCCCTTTTTTGAGCTACCGTTACCGTTAACTAGTCATCACCCTCTCTCCTCCATCTCATCATCTCTCTCTGGCACCTCATCTTCTCGCCACCTCATCGTCTTCTCCAGCGAAGGTCGCCGACCGGCCATTTTTCCGGCTAGCGACCTTCAACCATTAAAAAAGAATTTAATTTCTCTCACCTCTCTCTTTCTCTCTAAAAAAACACATATATATATTTTTTTAATTTCCTCTCTCTTCTTCTTCTTCTTCTTCTTCTTCTTCATCTTCTCCTCTCTTCTTCTTCTTCTTTCTCTCTCCCTATCTTCTTCTTTTTACAGAGAGAGCGGTGAGAGAAATTATTTTTTTTAATGCTTGAAGGTCGTCTGCGGAAAAATGGCCAGCCGGAGAAGACGATGAGGTGGCGAGAAGATGAGGTGGCAGAGAGAGGTGATGCGATGGAGGAGAGAAGGTGATGATTGGTTAACAGTGTTATAACGGTAGCTCAAAAAAGGGGCTATCTGGGTATTTTTGACAAAGTAGAGGGCTAGGCAGGAAACCGGTCACAAAGGGGGCTATTTGTAAAATAACCCAATTTTTTTAAAAATGAATTGCATTTTGGCCCCCAAGTTCGTTCTAGAAAAGTTGATTTTTTATTTTTTATAATTAACCTATATATAGAAGGGGACCAATTTTGAATTTACAAAATCACTTTTACAAGAAAGGCAATTATGGAAACAAAAAATAACTATTAAAGTTAACAGACGATGTTAACAAAAGTGAGCCTATTTTGAATTTACGAAAAATAGAGGACTAAAAAAGAAATTGATCACAAATTTAGGGGCCAAAAAGGAAATAACTCTTATTACTATTGTCTTACTCCATGAAATATTTAATTGTTACTAATATTTCAAATTTTGGACTTTCATATATATTTGGATACTTGTGGAAATTAATTGGCAGTTGGTAGATATTCAAATGTTATTAATCTATTATAATAAAACAACTCACTCAGTTAGGAGAGGGATAAGTCGGACCGTCCATTTTTTTTGGAGTTTGGCAATTGATAGATATTCAAATGTTATTAATATATTATCATACATATTCAGTCTCACACAACTCCCGACCACATCTTCATTATAGGAAATATTAAGGAAACCGCCCCAAGATTTCAACAGTGGTTGAAGGCATCATTTTAGATGTAGGAAAACTGTTTTTTAGGCAGTTATTGGTAGTTACTGTTTTTCTTTTTCAAATTATTTCATTTTCAGTCACTTTTCAAGGTTCTCTCAAGGAGATTTCATTTTGAAATCAAGTCTTTTCTCATCTTACTCTCTGTCTTCACTTCATCCTCGCTCATAGTTATGGAAAAAACCTCACATGAACCCTAAAATACAAATATTTATTTGGAGATTGATTCATGATGGACTGGCTAGCTTCTAAGCGCGACTTGGGAAAATATAATAACTCTATCAATCAAGAGGGTCGGTTGTGTTCAACATGAGATATAAAGACTACTTTCATCTATTTGGAGTGTGTCCGAAGCTTAGAGAACTATTAACAATAACAAAAAATAACGCAATACTAAATCTAGATCTAGATCCAGTGAAAAACATAATGAACCTATTAAATTAAGGTAGTAATATGGATGAGATTTGGTACTTATACACTTATCTGTTATGGTGGTGGTGGAAGCAAGATGTGGTCAAATCTTCAACAACACCTCCGTAAATCTACAACGATGTTAGGGGAAAACCCAACAAAAGGTAAGTACCCTTAGTCCCTTGTCTAATTCTTCTTTATCTAATACCCACTCGCATATCGATTATTGGATACCTCCCCATCTTAACGAGAACAAAATCAATGTAGATGGGTCTTTTAAAGATCCAGAGGTAGCGACTGCAGCAATAGTGAGAAATCATCATGGGCGGATAATTCAATGGAGATCTTAGAGAATACCAGTAATCTCGCGGCTTTATAGTAAAATGGTTGCTTTTCATTTAGGGTAAGTTGTAGCAGCAGAGACGGCCTACTCCGCTTTTATACTAGAGGGCAAATCCAAATCAATGGTGGATTTTCTCTCTAGCCCTAAATCAACTGTTCCACGACGTCTATCCAATGGAATAAATAATACACATGCTTGGCTGAGATGTTTCAACGTGTCTCTGTCCTACTGTCCAAGAAATTATAATCAAGTTGCTCATTGTATTGGCAAAAAATAGCATTAGACCTTCCTTATGCGCCCACCCCCATACTACATGAGAGGAGTGCCTTCAGTAGCCTTAATGGCCTAGTAAGGAAGCCCACCGAAAGCCCAACACACCTCGTAAGCCTAGAAAGTCTAGCATGCTTGCTCAAGCCTATGCTTCTGACATGCCAGGATATGGTCTGCCATGACAGTCCACCCACACTCCAGCTAGTTGTGCGCACACGTGGACAAGTCGTTAGAGATTGAGTCAGTCCAATCCTAACACGTCGCTACACGTCAAAGTCATGGTAGAAGCCGAGTCTTGCGCTACTTTAAAGGAGTAGATGACCATTTCTACTGGCAACGAACAGACTAAGGTGGCGGGTATCGTAGATCTATCCTTCCCTCTCAAGAGATCACCGGCTACGGAGGCAGTCTAGTGGGATCCTACTATTGCAGGTCTAACAAACCTGCGTCCCAAGAGCGGTTACTATCCTCTACACTTTATAAATAGGGGAAGCCTCACTTTTGGAAGGGGATGATGAGACTCTCACTTGAAAACCACTTACTCATTCTCTACTTAGCATTCTAGAAGCCCTACTCCGATCACTTCATTCATTCACTCTCTGCTAAACTCCGGCTAGGATTCATCTACTCCGACGACCTCTGATCTAAGCTAGCCTAAGGCAGAGGTTCCGGCTAGAAGCATCCACGAAACCACACAAGAACTTGCTAGAGGCTTTATGTTCCTCTCGCATCTTGCTATCATGCCCTTTCAAAAGCAGGAGTTTGCCCTTTCGCAAGCAAAAGTCTACTCTTCCGTAACTAGAGGTTTATTCTTCCATAACCAGAAGTCTTCTCTGTCAATCAAGTAGTCGAGAGCTACACCTGCTGATGTCGAAAATTGGCTCCCGGTTAAATCAGCATGGAAACGGGAGTTGATGCATGACTGCTTCCGTTATGATGGTATATTCTGTTATGAGAGGAGAGATTCCTCTGTTCAGCTCTGCTTCTCTGCTCTACTCCTCTGTTCCAGCTCCTCACTCCTAGCTCCTGTTCGTCTGTTCCCAAGGGGAGAAAACCTGCAAAGGGTTCGGAAACCCCTCTGACGCTCAAGACAGTCAGGGTACTCTTTGCAGTAAAAGAATGAATGTTGATTGTGAAGGGAATTATACCCTTATACTAGTGTTTATAGCGGATAACGACATCTAATGTCTAACACTAGTATCCCCAAGATCATCATGCAAAACTAGTAATTAACCATTAAGAAGATAGTAGATTACCTTAATCGCTATTTCCCTCGAACTAGTTGTATAGATTAAAGAAGACCAAGAGCTTCAAACGTAGCTCCTCTACTTGGGGCACCGAATACTGTATTTAATCTCCCTCCTTGAAAGCTCGCTAGCACTCCAATGGTGGTTTGATAATAAGAAGACCTTCTTCTTGCTTGACTAGAAGATAGCTTGGGAATTAGCTCACTTTCTCCCCTCTACTTGATGTGGTAGAGTAAGAAAGCTTAGAGAGAAATTCCACACCTTATTCTCTGCCCTAAGAGTGTTTATATAGAACCCTAATAAGAATTCACCTCCTTTTAGGTTTCCTAAAACACCCTTTAGAATAAGATTTAGGGAAATAGTCGAAAATAGCAACTAGTTGATATTTTCTCAATTCCCAATCCGGCCTGGACCCAAAACCCTTATTTCGGGCCTTTTTGCTATCTTTTCCCAAATTCTATTTAGGCCTGTGAGATATGTTTATGGGACATTCCCAATGTTATATCACACTCCCACTAGTCATATGATCAGATTAAATACCCATTCTTATGTGTAACCCGATGTAGGATCCGATCGAAGTTAGCCGTGAATTACTCCTTTTCATCTGTTCGCCCTTCCTAAAAGATTCTTATCTTTATTTTCGGAAGATTGCTTTTATGACTTTCTTCAACTTCTGTTTTCAGAGACATAATTTTGAATGCTCTCAGCACTCTCGATCCTTTCTCTGACTTTCATGGGTGACGACATCTTTTGTACTCTAAGTACATTTTAGATGTGCGGGTAAACATCAATCATCTCCATGATCGATCTTATGTTTTCCTGACATAAGTATTTCTCTCATGTTCAGCTTTCGCTTGTCAGGATTTCCAAATTCTGAGTTTCGCTAGGCAGGTCTCATGTGAGATGGGTGGAAACTCTTCTCCAAGAGTTCTTGATCTCTTTCAAAACTTCTTTTGAAATGAGTCTCTTCATTACTTTAATCTATTGACATAGATTGTGATGCCCTAATAAATTTACCCTCCTCTCTTGTCCTATTGAGTCAGTTCTCTAACTGTTTTTTTCAATCCCAGTATGTCTCCTCCACATACAGGACTTTGAAACGATCTTGTTTCACTCCCACTTACCTTCTTGTCGAACAAGACTATTCATTCTAAGAAATTGAATCCGATCAAATTTCTTTGCGAATGTTAGAGCCCCACTCCTTTTAGATTCATCTCTTTGGACTCTGAGTCTAAACTTGGAGTAGTTTTGCTATAGTTTCTGTGAATATTCTTTAAGACTCACTCGGGGTTTTGAGCAATACCTTCTTAGTTTCTTTAAGAGGTTTCATCGTGAGTAATTTCTTACTCTCGTTATGGAAAGTAACTCCTTACTTCCATTATAGTGAGTAACTCTTTACTCCTATTTGTTGCTCTTTTTATTCGAACTTCTTTCGAATGTTTTATTTCCTCTCACTTGTTCGATTATCAAAGAACGCTTTCTTTTTAATAGGACACCATCAAGAGCAACAATCTAATCGTGTTTCGATGATTTGTGGAAAAACCGCCGTTATTCTTCCCTTGAAGAATCTATGTCTTAAAGGTCTTTAGAATTGGAATAAAAAATCATTTTAGAACTCTTCTGAAATCCATATTCATATGGAATCCTTTTATTCACTATAGCTTTCTAGGTCTTAGTGGTATGGCTTTTGTGCATTTAGACTTTTGCTTTCGGAAGACTTTATGACTTTTAGACTTATAATCTTATCATAATCTTTTAGTCAGATTTGATCCTTACTTGATTCAGGTTTAGTCTCCAAGACTTCCTTAAATCTAGTATTTAGTATATTCCAGTCACATTAATCACTTTCTTATGTCTAACATAAGCTTTTAGTTAGTAATTGACTCTTGAGATCTTGTCAAGTACATTTGTTTGAACCATGATTAACTATCGTCGAGGGATACGAGATCACTCAACTTTTAGCTTCATCCATGTTCTTTCAAATTTGTTTGACTAGATTAGAATAACTAAATTGAATTCTTTGTTATAATTCTTTAAGAGTTAATTCCTATTTGGCCCCCTACTTTGTGACCAGCTTGCTTTATGGCCCCATGTTTTTTGTAAATTCAAATATGACCCCCTTTTTTATGTAAATGTCATAACTACCCTTCCTATAAATATATTTTCAAAATAAAATTAATTAGAAAACATCTCTCTCCACCTCACCTCTCTCCACCTCACACCTCTCTCCACCTCACTTCTCTCTCCACCTCACCTCTCTTCTCCGATGAAGGTCGCCGGCCAGTAAATTTTCCGGCCAACGACCTTTAAACATAAAAAAAAATCTCTCCTCTCTTAAGAGAGAGAAAGTGACTCATCACAGATCCCCAATTACAATTACATCTCTTTCTCTCTCTCTCTCTCTCTTTCTCGTTTCTCTCTGTGTATAAATCTTATTCATTTTTTTCATCTATTCAAACCCTAAAAAAGAAAGAAAACCCAAACAAATGGCAGAGAGGATCTACCCATCCTCAAACCCACCTCGCCAAACCCTAAACGACAATGGGAACACTAACTCAACACTAACCCGACATTCCCACCCTCGACTCTCTTAATCATAATTCGTGTACTAGTCTTAGCTGCCATTGTTGGTGTTGTTGTTTACTCAATTTACCACGTACCAACCAAAACGACCAACTTTCTCTCTCTACAGTCTTCAAATCTCTCAATTCAACTCTACTACATCAAATATGTTACTTCTAAACTCAAACTGAAATCAGATCTGAAGAAGAAATCTGGATTCCACCCAGTGGGAAATCAAATTTGACTACTTGGGCATTTTCAGATTCATCTCATACTCCTAATGTAAGGATGATTTGAAGATCATCTTCGTTATCATAAACATCAACTACAAAGCTATGTTAGTGGTGGAAGTGAACATGAAGCAGATGATAATAATTCACCTTGTCTTTCTCATCTCATTCATGAATTTTTAGAGAGAGAAAATCACAACAATATCGACAACGACAATGATAATAATGATCATGATCAATTAAAGGAAGACAATTATTTATCAGATTCTGATATAAATTAAACGAAAACGATTATTTATCAGATCATGATAAATTGCTAGATCGACATCTTAGTAGGAGAAGCTGAAGACGATTACTTTACCTAGGGTTTAAATTGGGAAATCTGAAGAACTACCCTTTCTATGATTCAGTCTATTCACTTTCTTTGATTCAATTGAATCATTTCCAACATTTTTCAATCTGACTTGTCATCATGATCATCCATGGAAGTACCAGATTGAGAGAAGGCAATTTAGTATTTTGAGGAAGAGGTCAAAGAGGGTCTAATGTTAGGATTTTTCTTCACTGTGTCTGGTTGCATTGAACCCTTACGGATCCGACTTGTGTTTGACGAAGGAAGATTGATGATTAAGATTTTGTCATCCGACTTGTGTTCAAGAACAAACCGACTCCGGCGAAGGGAAATCCCTTCGTCGAAGTGTTTAGAGAGATAGAGAGAGATGTAAGTTTTTTTTCTTTTTTAATGTTTAGGTTGCCGGCCGGAAAATTTTCTGGCCAGCGATCTTGCCGGAAAAAAGAGAGGTGAGTTGGAGAGAGAGAGAGAGGTGAGTTGGAGAGAGAGAGAGAGAGGTGAGTTGAAGAGAGAGAGAGAGAGGTGAGTTGGAGAGAGAGGTGAGGTGGAGTTTCATGTATTATACTTAGTTTTATTTTGAAAAAAATATATATAAGAAGAGTACTTATGACATTTACAATAAAAAAAGGGGGTCATATTTGAATTTATGAAAAATAGGGGGTCATAAAGGAAGCTGGTCACAAAGTAGGGGGCCAAATAGGAATTAACTCATTCTTTAAAAGTTGAGTAGGCATCATTTAAGAACATCATAAAATACTGAATATTTTATTTGTCTCCATAATCTCATTACAGAGTCAATGGTCGAAAAAGAAAAAGGAAAACTAAAACTAATTTAGAGTTAACCTTATGGAGTCCATGATCCTTCTTCAGCTTTACGCAGCAACTATTGCTCCTTTTAGCTTTTGACAGGTTCATCTCCTTACTCATTAAATACTCAGCTTCCACTTGTTTCTGCCATTCATAATGAAAAGAACAATTTCAGGTATCCAATACCTTTTGTGGAATTGTATTTAATTGAATCAACTTTGAATATATTTTACCTTGACCGGAAACCACCTTTCCGTTCTTTTTATCTTCCAGGAATTTGGGACAGTTTCTCTTCCAATGGCCTATGCCATTGCAGTAGAAATAGTTGGAATAAGATTGGGCATTTCTGTTTTTTGGCAACTTGTTTGCCTTTCCATTTGCCCATCTTCTTCTTCTTGAATCTCTGCTTTCCTTCCTTTTTAAATCCATTTTCCTTTTGAACCATCAGAATTTCTTTCTTAGGTTCCACCACTGCGATATTCTCTTCGGCACTTTGGAGCATAGCGTGTAGTTCTTCCAGAGATGTATCCCATCCATTCATGTTGTAGTGCATTCTAAACTGACTGAACCCATCATGAATTGAATGCAGGATAATATCTGTGGCAAAATCTCGGCCATGGTCGACTCCAAGTCGAGCTAGTTTCTCAAAATGACTAATCATTTTGAAAACATGTGGCCCTACAGGCTTTCCCTTCTCAAGGCGCATATCCAATATTGCCTTTGAAGTCTCATACCTTTCCATACTCGACTTTTTTTGGAACAAATTCCTAAGTTGTCGAATCATGGTGTAAGCATCCATGTGAATGAACTTATCCTGAAGATTAGGTTCCATGTATGCTAACATAAAGCATGTTACGGGTTCAGCCTTCTTTCGGAGACTTCTTTCTGAATCTATCTCCTCATCAATCGAATCTTCAGTGATTATCGGAAGTGGTGTGTCTAGAATGCTTGCCTTGTTTTCAGATCTGACAACGAGTTCCAGATTCCTTTCCCATACAATGAAGTTATCTTCGTTCAGTTTTTCTTTCTCTAGTAGCCAACGGATGTTGAAGGATTCTTTGGTTGTCATAATTAAACTACATGTAAGAAACGCGAAGTGATTTAAACTTGTTATCCTGACATAATTCCTGTATGCCTATATTATACTATATTTGTTGTCCCCTAAGAATAATATAATTTCAAGATCCCATTCCCCCGGAATTAAGCGTACTAAGGCACTACCCTTAATCCATCGTCCTGGGTGAGTAACTCCTTACTGATCATACTCTTATGATTCTTGGTTGACAAATTTCACACTTGTGTGTCAAATTGTCCTTTTGCCTCGAAATCCAAAACCCTTTTGCTGACTCGTTGAGAATAACCATTTAGACATGTAGATCTCTGCTATAGATCAACCCGTATCGTCCCGAGGTAAAAGATGACACTCTGCGAAGGCAGACCCACCATCGATGAACAAGGGACAACATGTGTCTTAATCTGGATATGCATTTACTCAAAATTCTTTTTGGGACTTTTTACTTAATTTATCAAGTTGCGTTACTGTGTACTCTGGCATAACCAATTATAATTTATTACGTAAAGTTTATGTGGGTTTGCGTAAAGATTTCTTACATCTTTTAGTATTACCCCTAAAAGATCTCTTCTTTTAGGTTATTTCTTGTTCGCCTATGGTTCGTACGGATTCTTATCCTTGAACCACCATTGAGTACTCCCACTAGAATCATGATCTCATCATTCGATTCGTCAATGGCTACTTAAGAGTTAAGACCCTATACTTTAAGTATTATTCGGGCACTTTCACTTGTGCTTAGGAACAAGAAACGTTTACCTAACTAAAGGTATACTAAGCTACGCAATCACATAAAATATACATACATCCAGAAATATCACAATCATATAAGATAAAGTATGTATCCTAGATTCGTTTCTAGGTTCGCTATGTCTCGTATAGCTAATTGTGGGAAATTGTGACATTCCTATGTCTAACGTGAGTTCTAAGTCTATTTTCATAAAACACGGACTTATAACATGTTATGTTTCTTCCTTAATGATTTCCAAAATCGATTCTAGGAAAAACTCCGTTTGGGTCATCCGATGGTCCGGGTCAATTTCGGAAAATAATAAGTTTGAAATTCGGAGAAAAAGTTTGAAAAACTCCCACTCGGGTCAAGATCCAAAATCTTCGAGTCAAACTAAAAAATGGACCCAAGTCAACTTTGGTAAAACCCTGGACAGACCTTTGGTCCCTGGTCAAACCCTGGTCAAACCCTTAGTCAAACCCCAAGTCAAAGTCGGTCAAGAGACCTTTGACCAGTCAAGGATGAACGAAGGTCGGTCAAAGTCAAGGTCTAGACCCGGATCGGCACGTTCCGAGCCGTGCCTTGTCCCTCGGGTGGACGCGTCTGTCCGAGTTCGTAGCATCTCGGATCGCATCCGAGACGCTAGGGATGCGTCGGACGCATCTGGAGTCGGCAAAAAAAATCGCGTCTCGGAGACCGAGACGCGTCCGAAGATATCGCAGGTCGCGTCTGGAAGACGCGACCTTTCCGAGATATACTCGGATATCCCAGTCCGTGTCGGACGCATCCCAGTCCGAGACGGACTGGGACGCGTCCAGGCCAGTCCAACCCGGGACAGACTTCATCTTCCTCCTATTTTCTTGTTGTCCCTTGATTTTTCTATTGTTCCTTCATGGTTCAGCTGCTGTTTTTCACTATTTTTGATGATTTTCATCATCAAAACAGTGGGTTTTGACCCTTTTTTTTTGCTAAATTTCAAAACCCTAAAACTAGTTTTCGAAAACCTTTTTAAAAAAACTAAAGTTTTAGTGTATTAGGCTATTGAATCTACATCAAAAACCCTGATTTTCATGTTCAAATCTTTATTTAAACAATGGTGTTTTCTAGTCATTCAAGCTCGAATCTTATTCGTCTAGTCAAAGATAGTTTCATGTAACCGGCTCGTGATGCCACTATAGGGTTACGGATGTGTCTCACACACCTCTTCTAGTGTTTATTGCGGAATCTCAAACATCAAATGTTAACACTAGACTCCCAGGATCTAATTATACATGAAATAATCAATGAACTAGATATGGAAAGATGATTACCTTTAATCGCTTTCCCACGAACAAAATTCCGACAAGATTCGGAAGATCAAGAACTCCAATTGTAGTTCCTCTACTTGAGACACCGAGTGTATGACTTGAACTCTCTCCTTCGAGTTAGCTAGAACTCTCTTGAAGGTTGAGATGAAGAACACCTTCTTCAAGAATAGATAATCGAGAAAACTCATTTTCTCTCTTTTGGCTTTTCTCTCTAAAAGCTCTCTTGAATTGTCTCTTGATTTTCGTCCATAATTATGTCTTAAGGAGGTCTATTTAATTTATAGGGACCATAGAGAAGGTATTTGACCCAAACTAGGATTCCTAAAATATCTCCTTCAAGACACATCTTTTTGTGTCCCATATGAAACCCTAAAAGGGTTTATGTGTGGCCGGCCAATATAAGCCTCTATGGGCTTTATGGCCGGCCCACACACGGGGTCTAACCGGCCATGTGCTGGCCGGCCCCTTCCTAAGGTCGGCCATCACATGGCCGACCCCTTTATGGGCACCCCGGGCTCCCTTTTTAGCCCGGGGTTATGTACACTTGTCCGGACTCTTCCGAACTGGCCTCAAATAATGGATCCAATCCACTTATTTGTCACTTTATATCTAGTCAATATCTCTTCGTTCAAACCATCACTCTTATGTGTAACCCTTGTAGGATCCGGTCTATGTTAGCTGCGGATTACCGAAGTTATCCGACGATCGTAGTTGGCTTCTAGCTAAGCATTACGACCCCTAATTCGACCGGACTAATGATCTTCCAAATAAGATCATTATGATCCTATTCGCCAAATTGTACGCATTGCCATCTTGATCGAAGGACATCCCTTAGAAGGATACCATTCTTTCGGACCGAGGGAATTTATCATTCAGGCAGTACCATCTACATTCCACCAAGCGCTCAGGTTCTTGACTCCCTGGGTTTACGAGAGATCAGAGGGGAGCAGAGTACCCCAAACAATTGCTATAAAAACGCAATGAAAGCGCCGAAATCGTCCTTATAGCAATTACAGAAAGAGAAACTCAGTAGCACCGATCCAGACTGCCCAAGTATGGAGGAGCTAGATGAAGTCCAGATCCACCCAGACTTTCCGGATCATAAAGTGCAGAATTGGTTCTAAGCTCAATCCTACCCTACGGAGCAAGCTTGTCGAGTTCCTTACAGCCCACCATGATTGCTTTGCCTGGTCTCATGCTGACATGACTGGAATCGACCCCGAGGTAATGGTACACAAATTACAGGTAGATCCTAGCCATCCTCCAGTAAGACAGAAGCGTAGAAAATTTGCCCCAGAACGCAACAGGGTAATAAATGAGGAAGTTCAGAAGCTGATCGAAGCTGGGTCTGTTCGAGAAGTCAACTACCCCGACTAGTTGGATAACGTAGTCGTGGTGAAGAAGAAAAATTGGAAGTGGAGAGTCTGTATTGACTTCACAGACTTAAACAAAGCTTGTCTCAAGGATTCATTCCCGCTACCTCACATCGACATGCTCGTCGATGCCACTGCAGGCCACCAACTACTCAGCTTTATGGACACATTCTCTGGGTACAACCAAATACTAATGCACCCTGCAGACCAGGAAAAGACTGCCTTCATCAGAAAAAGAGGCATCTTCTGCTACAAGGTCATGCCGTTCGGGTTGAAGAACGCAGGGGCAACCTACCAGAGACTGGTAAACAAAATGTTTGCGGGCGTGATGGGGGACACCATGGAAGTGTACATCGAAGACATGCTAGTCAAGTCTCTAATGGCCGAAAAACATCTCAAACATCTCCAGCAGGGTTTCGACGTGTTAGAAAGGTATAATATGAAACTTAATCCCACTAAATGTTCTTGCAGTGTTTCTTCAGGAAAATTCTTGGGCTACATGGTGACTCAATGGGAGTAGAAGCCAACCCAGACCGGATTCAGTCTGTAATGAACATCCCTTCCCCCTCATGCATCAAGGATGTGCAGAAGTTAGCTGGTCGAATGGCAGCACTCAGCCGCTTCATCTAGCGTTCCTCTGAAAAATGCCACCATTTCTTCTCTACCCCACGGAAGGCCAAAGAATTTTGCATGGACTCCAGCATGCGAAGAGGCACTCCAGCAATTGAAGGAGTACCTGACCTCTCCACCTTTGCTATCCAAGCCTCAGGAGGGAGAAAATTTGTATGTCTACCTAGCAATCTCTGAAACAGCAGTAAGTGCAGTGTTAATACGAGAAGGACAAGGTAAGCAACTACCTGTCTATTATGTTAGCAAGTCCCTGCTCGATGCAGAGACCCGTTATAGGCAGCTAGAAAAGCTTGCACTGGCCTTAGTAATGGCTGCCAGGAAGCTAAGACCCTATTTCCAGTGCCACCCGATAGTCGTAGTTACTACGTTTCCATTAAAAAATGTACTTCACAACCCAGAACTATCTGGTAGACTGACTAAGTGGGCAGTCGAACTGAGCGAGCATGATATTTCCTACCAGCCTCGTACTGCGATTAAGTCCCAAGTGTTGGCTCACTTTATAGCCGACTTTACACCTGGTACTCTAATTCAAGCCGAGAAGGAGTTAATATGTCTTGCAGAGCAAAAAAAGCTGAAATAGACCTTGTCAGTTAATGGCTTTAGTAACATGAATGGGGTCGGGCTAGGGCTAGTCCTCCAATCCCCTGAGGGAGACCAAATCCAGCGTGCCATCAGATGTGAGTTCAAATCCACAAACAACGAAGCAGAGTACGAATCGCTGATCGCCGGGCTAGCTGTCGCCAAAGAGATGGGTATCCGAAGGCTAGAAATAAAGTCAGATTCCCAACTGATAGTCAACCAGACGCAAGGAACATACCAGGTCAGAGATGCCAGGCCGCTTACCTAGCCAAGGTAAAGGAGATGTTTGCTGACTTCGAAGAGGCCAACATAACATAGGTACCCAGATTGGAGAACGAACACGCCGACGCACTAGCCAACCTGGGCTCATCGATTCCAGCCAAGTCAGAGCAGTCAATCTCACTAGTTACCTTCCAGTGGCCAGCTACATGGAAAATTCCTGCCCTGGAGGTAACAAGTGTAGACTCCACCGTTAGACATTAGATGACATCTAATGTCTAACACTAGTATCCCCAAGATTATCATGCAAAACTAGTAATTAACTAATAGGAAGATAGTAGATTACCTTAATCGTTATTTCCCTCGAGCTAGTTGAATAGATTAAATAAGATCAAGAGCTTCAAACGTAGCTCCTCTACTTGAGACACCGAACGGTGTATTTACTCTCCCTCCTTGAAAGCTCGCTAGCACTCCAATGGTGGTTTGATAATAAGAAGACCTTCTTCTTGCTTGACTAGAAGATAGCTTGGGAATTAACTCACTTTCTCCTCTCTACTTGATGTGGTAGAGTAAGAAAGCTTAGAGAAAAATTCCACACCTTATTCTCTTCCCTAAGAGTGTTTATATAGAACCCTAATGAGAATACACCTCCTCAAAGGTTTCCTAAAACACTCTTTAGAATAAGATTTAGGGAAATAGTCGAAAATAGCAATTAATGATATTCTCTCAATTACTTAAGGAGGAGGTGTCCAAACACCACGAAATTTTGCGTGCATACTACTGGTTATGTCAGAAACTCACCCTCCAAAATTCAGCCTAATCCGAGTTTCGAAAGTACCCGAACCGGCCTAGACCCAAAACCCTTATTTCAGGCCTTTTTGCTATCTTTTGCCCAAATTCTATTTAAGCATGTGAGATATGTTTATGAGATATTCCCAATGTTATATCACACTCCCACTAGTCCTATCATCCGATTAAATACCCATTCTTATGTGTAACCCGATGTAGGATCCGATCGAAGTTAGCCGCGAATTACTTCGTAATTCGACGATCGTAGTCGGTTTCTAGCTAAACACTACGACCCCTAAATCAATCGGACTTTATGATCTTCTTCATCAATTGTCCTAACCGACATATTGCTCGCATTGTCATCTTGGTCGAAGGACATCTCCTTCAATTCCTTCACAGCGGTCAGCCATTCAAGATTGACTGCCGAAGGTGCCGGAGGGAATACTGTTACGGCTTATTGGACCTAAAACTCGGGTTTTTAACCGGAGATTTCATTAGCCCGTACGCAAATAAAGGCAAAATTTTGGCGGTAAAACTATCTGACGCATATACACGTGTCTTATCCTTATTGGATACCCGTGTATGAATTGTCGGCTCTGCCATATATGTGAGGTAATTTTCCCGCGCAACCATAGCGTTGTTCCCCAAAAAGATCGAGAAAAAGGAGGGAAAAGAGGGAGAGAGAGAAGAGAGAGAGAAGGGATTTACTTCCTTAAACCCTTGTTTCAAATCCAGTAAAGCAGCCGTTTTCTGGATCGAATTTAAGCCATAGGTTAGGGTTTCTTAACCGGCTTTAGGGTTTTACAGATTTCAGGCATCGGATCTAACGCCGTGATACTTTTCGAGACGATCAGAGACCTCCTAGGTTTCTCTGATCTACATGCATTTGGGTGATTTCTTTATCAAAGAACTGGTATACTGATTTCTTGATTTCTTTTCGTTTCATTTTACTGGAAGATTGGAGAATAATCTTGTTTCAGTTTGAATTTCAGCTATTTCGTAGATGGAAAGCGTGAATCCTTCAGTGTCTGGTAATATTTCTCAACAAGACGAAGGTGGTTCAATGGAAGATCGGTTCACAGGACTTTGCAAGGTTTGATTTTTAATCTTTCTTCTTTGGCTCTTCGGTTACTTGTATATATTCCTTACATTTTAACTCGATTGAAATTAATGGCTGATTTGAGAATTGAAATCGAGATCTTGTTGCAGATTTCATTGTCTCTGGATGAAAACATGTTTACTCAAGCTATGAATTTGTTTCGAGAAAGCAAACATCTACTCTTATCTAACATCTCAACATTTGGAAGTGGAACGGTAATCAATCTGCTTTCTATATCATCAATTAGGTTACTTTAGATTTGAATAGCGGTATTAAGATTCACATGTTATGTATGTATATTTTGCTTGATGGAATTGAAAACAGCCAGAGGAAATGGAGAGATTTTGGTTTGCATTCATTCTATATTGTGTGAAGAGGTTATCTGAGTGCAATGGCAAGAAATCAGTGGAAGAGAAGGACCAAGACGAGGTTACCTTATGTCGGATCTTGAAGGCTACAAAGCTCAAGTATGATTTTTTTTAACGATCATAGTGTTTTTCAATTTTAATTTGCTTTTCTGTTGTTACTTATTTCGGGATCATATTTTACAGCGTCGTTGATTTCTTCAAAGAGATGCCACAGTTCTTTCTCAAGGTGGGACCAATTATCAGCAATCTGTATGGCACAGATTGGGAGAAGAGATTGGAGGTAGCTCAAAATTTGGACCTCAAGAAAAATATATTTGTGCACTTGTAATTTGATCGATTAATTCATCTTGCCTTTTGTAATTGATTAGGCACACGAGTTACAGGCCAACTTTATACACTTGAGTCATCTCAGTAGGTGAGCAGCTTTTTTCTGGATTGCACTTAGCTCCAGTATTTCATTTTTTTTCTTAATGTCTTGACACTATATGAATTCTCTTTGTTGCTATGCTGCACAATCTTAAGCTCCTTCCGTCCTAAATTTAATTTTTAACTTTCACTTATTATTGGTAGTGAGTTTTTTGTCAGCATAAATCATGTACGTATATAGAGTTATCGACCAAAACTGGCTGCATAGTTACAGTGCCGACCCAGGCCCAAAACAACTGCTTCGGGCACCACCTTTATTAGTGGGTCGTAGTTGGGTCTTACATACTGGTTTGGGCTAATCTGTTTAATATCTTAAACACAACATGTGTAAAATTGAAATCATAGTTTTGAGGTAAAAACTAAAAATTGTGGTTTGTGTGTAAGTGGCCAGAGGATTAAATCCTCCTTATGACCATGAAGTATTTTATTTTTATTTTTCCCTATCTATAGAAGGGCCCCAATTTTAACTTTGCTTAGGGTCCTCCAAACACTTGGGCAGGCCCTGTGTAGTTATATCTGTTGATAGTCGGAATAAACTCAATAAAGTACTCAACTTCCAGTTAGGACACCCTGTTAAATCCCTTTTTGTCTTCCTTGTCTCAATTGCAATCTTCACAATAGATTCTTATCATACTTTTCCTGGAATCTTCTTTTTAGGAATTAGTTTTTATCCTTGTTTAATAGCAATGCCTAGTGACGGATCTACATATGCACGGGTAAGGCACGTGTCACACATAAAAGCCAAAATATATGGCTATTACCCTTAGATTTGTTTATATGAGGCACACGTTGACCAACTTTTACTACCATGCTAACTTTTACAAGTAAATTGTTTTGGCAAGTTATATTTGAAAACGTGCAGCTCATGTTTCAGCCTCCAGGGGATAGAAGACTAAACTTGACTTCGTTTTTTGTTTCATCCCAGTTGCACCATTTGTATCTCAAAATGCCTGCAGAATACCTCACTTTTTTTTGGTTTTCGTTCTCTTTCTTCTATTCTACTCTAACTTGGGAAGTCCAACCGAAGAGCATATAAGGATTTATTCTTTGTTTTGCGAATATGATCTCTACGCCCTCCACTTTTGGCCATCTTCAAAAGTTAAAACGATTCTCGTCATTCTAAATTTATTAATGCATTTAAAGTTGATTCCAACTTTATTTTTAATCATCTAGCTTGCAGTTATATTTGCCTATCACATAGTACACTTAATCGAGTAAATTTGCCTACCAATATAGTTTTTGCGCAGGCTTTATTTGCCAACCTTTTATTCCAATAAAGGTCTAAGTGGATTCTGTACAGGATCCTTTTTCAGTGTATAGATAAGGTAAGTGGTAACTTTTTGGAAGATTAACTGATTAACTTTAAGTTGTCCAAACCTATTGTTTCAAATTATGTATCGAATCGAAATATGCCTTACCTAAAACTCCAAGGACACGTAACAGATGAAGTTTTAGGTGTTCTGTTAACTCATTCAGATCCATTCGTGTGTATATACTATATACATAAGTATGTTTTGATTTTCCAAGGAAAAGTGATAAAAAGTTTGATCATGTTGGTGATTTTCTTTAGCGAGAAGCAGTGAGTTGGAAAAAATGTTTGGGTCTTTGCTGAGTAGCATTTGCTATAAAGTTATTCAGTCACATTTAGGTTTTAAGCTTCAGGGAGCTTAGTTAGTGGTATTAAAGTCATTCAGTGAATACCTTTTAAGATAATTTTCACCGCATACAGATAATTAGTTTAAGAAATAAATGGAATGCAACATTTATTTGAGGACTCTTTGTGAAGTTTAAGGAAATTTAATGTATAATTTGAATCCATGCTAATTTCTGATTTGTTTTAGATATGCCTCCTCAGTTACCTCTTTGAAGGAATGCGGTATATGGATAACAAGATGGGTTACCATGATATTGACCATCTTACCTTTTGCTTTCCGAGCGAAAATGCAACTAAATTTTGCCCACGGATAGATTAACCGACATCACTCGTTATTGTTATCTCCTATATAGTTGTTATTGCTGGTTTTACTTGACATTATTGTAACGATATTATTGAATCTATGTCAGTTGGTTGGTTTATTATCTTTTTTTTTTTTTTCTTAAATTGCATTTGTTATCCTAATTATTTTATATTTTACACTTGTGCAGTGTAGTTATAACTAACTATAGTTTCTATTTGTTTCATGCTATATAGGTACTATAAGCGTGTGTACGTTGAGTTCTTCATGACAAGTGATGCAAATGAAAATACCACACAAACTGTTGCCAGCACCAAGGGTAGTGTGTCAGACTACCACCGTTTTGGGTGGTTGCTCTTTTTGGCACTCCGGGTTCATGCTTTCAGCCGCTTTAAGGATCTTGTGACTTGTACAAATGGGTTGGTCTCAATATTGGTTAGTTCTGTTCTCGTGCCATGACGTTAATTTTGGGGCTTGAATAGAACTTATGACCAAGATGTTGAAATATATTACTAAATCTTGTGGCTGCATATCAGGGATTCTTTTTATTTTAATTGTATTCTATTGTTTTAGGCTATCCTGATTCTTCATGTACCTGTGCGCTTCAGGAAGTTCTCTTTTGATTCTCCACGCTTTGGTAATTGTCTTATAACTTTTGAGATGACATACTCTTCGATTTTTCTCTATCCGCAACTGTTTTTTGTGGTTTGAATTAATGGTTTTGCTCCCATCGGCTGGTTCAGTTAAGAAAGGCAAAGAAGGTGTCGACCTTCTTGCATCTCTTTGTAGCATTTATGATACATCTGAAGATGAGGTGCGGAGAACAATGGGGAAGGTGAACGATTTAATAGTTGATGTGTTGAAGAAGAAACCCTCTTCGGCATCAGAAATTAAAATTGTAAACCTAGAAAATGTTGACACAGGTTAGGTTGATCAGCTGTTATACCTCTTCTAACTACATTCATCTTAATTTGCAACTATTGTCCTCTTAAGATTGTCTGATTTTAATTTATGTCGTCATTCTGGGAGCAGATGGGTTGACCTTTTTTGAAGACCTGATGGAAGAATCGTCTTTTATTTCAAGTTTGACGATCCTGGAACAGGACTATGATGATTCAATTCATAATAAGTGTGAGCTGGATGAGAGGGTATTTGTCAATGGTGAAGATAGCTTACTGGGTATAGGAAGCTTGTCTGGAGGTTCCATGAATATCAGTGGTTCCAAGGTACGTTCACTAGCGCGTGACTGATGCAGACTATGTTTTGTTAAAGTTCCTATTGATAAGGAGGTAGTTTTAATAATTTGAGTTATGATCTGCTTTGTGTAGAGGAAGTTTGATTTGATGGCGTCTCCATCAAAGACAATTACAAGTCCTCTCTCTCCTCCATGCTCTCCTGCTACATCACCTGCTAATGGTCATCCTGTTGTTGACTCAATGATGGCACCTACACCAGTAAGCACTGCAATGACAACTGCAAAGTGGCTCCGTACCATTATTTCTTCACTTCCTTCAAAACCTTCTGCCGAACTGGAACGCTTTCTTTCATCCTGCAATAAGGATGTAACTGATGATGTCCTGCGAAGGGCCAACATAATATTGGACGCCATCTTTCCTAGATACACCCTTGGAGAACGATGTACCACAGGGAGTCTGCACAGTGCAAACTTGATGGATAGCGTGTGGTCAGAACAGAGAAGAACGGAGGCTTTGAAACTTTACTTCAGGGTTCTAGAAGCTATGTGTAGAGCAGAGTCTCAAATATTGCATGCCAGTAACTTGACCTCTTTATTAACCAACGAGAGGTTTCATAGATGCATGCTTGCTTGCTCGGCTGAACTGGTTTTAGCAACTCATAAGACGGTTACAATGTTGTTCCCTGCGGTGTTGGAGCGAACTGGTATTACAGCTTTTGATTTGAGCAAGGTTATAGAGAGTTTCATTAGACATGAAGAATCTCTTCCGAGAGAGTTGAGGAGACATCTTAATTCTCTAGAGGAAAGATTATTGGAAAGCATGGTATGGGAAAAGGGGTCCTCAATGTACAACTCTTTGATTGTAGCGAAGCCTGCCCTTTCTGCAGACATAAGCCGTCAAGGTTTATTAGCAGATCCCATGCCATCCCTGGATGCAATTGCTGTGCATAATAAAATTTCCTATGGAAGCCTAGCACCTTTGCCTTTCTTGCATAAGCACGAGATTTCCACAGGTATATACAATTTTCAACTGAAGCTCTTTTTGTTTACCAGCTTATGCACATGATATGTGTTGGTCATGAAAATGATTATTTTAAGAAGTTCCTGAGCTTGACGAAACAAATTTTGACCTTACTCTAATTTTGCCTCTTTCTAAGTCTTATGAAAGTTGATGTTGATCTCGGGCATTGTCCTCTTTATTTAAATATAAGGCCTTTTGATTTAGATATTTTTTGAACTGGCCGATTCATTATTCAGGTCAGAATGGAGATATGCTGTCTCCAAAGAGAGTTTGTGGTGATCATCGAAGTGTATTGGTTGACCGCAATTCCTTTACGTCTCCAGTGAAGGATCGGTTGCTAGCCTTCAATAATCTAAAATCAAAGCTCCAGTCTGCTTTTGCTAGGTAAGAATCCATACTAAAGATTCACTCGACGCAGTACAGTATATGCACACCGTTACTGCCTTCTTTGTGTATTTATACTTTATGCTATGCTTTTTTTTGTTCCTTTACATTTGTTACTTGTTGCAGCCCGACACGACCAAATCCGGGAGGCGGTGGTACATGTGCTGAAACAGGCATCAATGTTTTCTTTAGCAAGGTTTGTCTCTCTCAAGGGTGAACTTGTGATAGTTATATCATTGTTTTTTTCTATCTAATCCGGAAAATAATGAGTTTCTGAAAAATTATATGAGATCTATAAAAAGGTGGTGGACGGCAGAGCTCTCTAACAGAGAAATACTAAAGTTTAAAATAGAAGTGTGATGGTATTCAAATGTGAAAGTAAACTCTTTAAACACGAACAGTTTTCTATGCTGTGGCAGTTCTATAGAACTTCAGCTCCATAGCACAATGATCATATCTGGGGAGTGAACTTCCTTTTCACAGTTTGCTTACTGCATGCAATTCAAGTTTTAGATAACTCATGTGGCATTAATACCCAAAAGTTGCTTCCCATGTCTGCAAGTGCAAGTAACATTAAGAGGTGGACGAACACTTGGAAGATTTTGTTAGAAAATTGTCTTCGGTAAACAAATAAAGATGAATAGAAGAGGGATGGAGATTAGAGGCTTGAAACGTGTACTAGATACACTTTCCTTAAAGCATTATTTGCCCCCTCTCGATCGAGATTACTTGAAGGTGTAAATTGCTTCCCAAGATTAGATTCATTATCAGCTTCTGTAATCTACCTCTGTTACTTAGATCTACGGTTCTTAAAATGGTGGAAGATAACTCAGTTACGCTCGAAGTTATAAAGTTTACTCTCTACATTAATTTGGCCTCGTAGTTGTTTCAGTAGCTTAAAACAATGGTTTCCCTATTTATTTATTTTTGTTAATTGTTTTAACTTGTGTACTTGCAGACTCTAAAATTGGCTGCCGTCAGAATCAATTGCTTGGTTGAAAGACTACATCTATCTCAACAAGTGCGGGAGTCTGTCTACCGTTTTGTCCAACAAATTCTTTGTCAGCGGACGGCAATTTTCTTTAACAGGCATATTGATCAGATTATACTCTGCAGTTTATATGGAGTTGCAAAGGTCCGTTTCAAAATACATATGGAGTTATCTTCTCATAAGTTACTGAGATTCTACTTCTGGTTATTCTACTTGTTCTTAGTTCGATAATTTTCCGACTTGCAGATTTCTCAACTAAACCTAACCTTCAAGGAAATAATTTACAACTATAGGAAGCAACCACAATGTAAACCTCAAGTTTTCCGTAGTGTGTTCGTTAATAGGTCGTCAACACGGCATAATGGGGTATTTGCTTATCTCAGATATCTTTTTCATA
Organism: Eschscholzia californica subsp. californica; assembly: GCA_002897215.1. NCBI lineage: Eukaryota > Viridiplantae > Streptophyta > Magnoliopsida > Ranunculales > Papaveraceae > Eschscholzia > Eschscholzia californica. Next base: position 509,547 of record BEHA01050439.1, on the reverse strand, counting down.
GCTTTCTACTTTTATAGAGAATTTTAACCAGAGTACATTTTGAAAACAGAAACCTGGACAGGATCACGTCGATATAATTACATTCTATAATGAAGTGTTCGTTCCGGCTGTAAAGCCTCTACTGATGGAGCTTGGTCCGGCTGGCACACTGAAAACCGATCCAACTCCTGAAATTAGAAATACTGCAGATGGTGTGTTCTCAGTTTTCCAGCCTCTTTTCCCGCATTTCTCTCCCGGAGAACTCCCGGCCGTATAACTTAATAGAAACTGACGTTTCTCATTTTCTGCTCTTCAGGTCAATCTCCTAGATCACCTAGGATATCCTCGTTTCCAGCTCTTCCTGATATGTCTCCAAAAAAAGTCTCTGCAACTCACAATGTTTATGTTTCTCCATTAAGGTCTTCGAAGGTATATATTACATACCGACGCTTATTTGTTGCATATCTTAATGTCTCTGGGCCACATCTATTTTAACTCGAGGTTGAAAACTGTACTACAGATGGATGCTTTGATCTCACACAGCTCGAGAAGTTACTATGCTTGTGTTGGAGAGAGCACTCATGCATATCAAAGTCCTTCCAAAGACTTGACCGCAATCAATAATCGCTTAAATAGGTAACTCAAATTTTTTACTAAGGTGGTGCTTCCCATTGTCGAAATCTGAAT
>BEHA01050439.1:482941-507685 GCA_002897215.1 Eschscholzia californica subsp. californica | reverse complement strand
AAATAGTGAATTTTTGGACTTATTTTACATTTTCGGTTTATTTTGGTTTTATTTTATTTATTGATTTAGGAGTGGATATATGACTAATTACCCCCCCCCCCTATTTTTGGACCTTAAACTCAAAAATCCTAAGAAAATAGGATCCAAGCAAAAGCAACTCTCGCTTAAAATCAAACATGTGATGAAGTTGATTGAAACAATGATTAAATCAGCCAACACTCCTTGGTTGGAGTGGTAAGAGGTATAATCTTCCACCTTGGGTTCGAGGCAAACGCCGAACAATTTAAAATAAAAAAACAATGATTAAATCACAACAATTTTATTAAAGAAAAAACGTCGGAAAATTGTGCATAAGCTAAATCAAGGTTGACTAACATGCTATGATAACATTTTAAATTTAAAGATACATTGAAGCCGTTGAAAAACCAAAATGGTTTTTGAAAAAAAAGTAGGTCACAAAAAACATTTTCTAGAAAAAGATTGCTAGAATAATTGGTTTTTGATCAAAACTATTTTTCAAAAATATTTATTTTGTAGAAAAAAATTTATATATTTTTGGACTGATTTGTAGTTGAAATTTTGGATTTATAGTCCAAAAATCTACCCCTAAACCCACATTTAGTCCACTCTAATAATAATATAGGATATTAAGCTAAAATATTAATAAAAATGAAAATCTAGTCCATGGGTCCATCTAGAAAACACAGATCTCTATCATTCATATTTAATTATAATACTCATTATCACCTTATATATAATATAATCTTCTTTTGAAAATCAATTCCAAAATTTTATTTTCTTTTTTTATCTCACATTTTCTTTCTCCAATCTCCTTACCAAAACCGAAACTCTTTATTTTCCCTCTCTAAAATCCAAACCCTTCTTCATAACTGAAACCACTATCGATTTTCCATTACTCAACTTAACGTGGTTCTTCATCATCATCTTCAGACATATTCATTATTTTTTTTTAATCGGTAGCATCTCATTCCTGTTACGATTTTAATCTGTATCATCTTTAAGCATCTTCATTCTTTCATTATTATATGTCTTGTTTCTCTAAGATGCATCATACGTGTATTCATTATTTTTAAATCCGTTTTTCCTTTCATCATCTTCGATTATGTTTTCATCATCTCGCTGTTTTTAGTTCATTTTCTTTATCTATCAGTTTTAAGTTTTAGATTATTTTTATAAAACCTCAGTTTTCATCATTGTTATCTTCATCTTCTGATCCAAACTAGATTTTTGTACCATTCTATTCCAATAGATTCTGGAATATAAACAAAACATTACTGGTCTGTTTGGATGACGGAATCATGAATCTGCGGATTCATGAGTCATTGGGATTCATGATTCCACAGATTCATGAATCCAAGTAATATTTTTTTGGTTTCTTTGGCAACTAATAAGAATCCTATGATTTGTTATTATTTGAGTATTTTTAAACGCTTCTTTAGAAAAAATATTGAATAAACCTTGTTCTCAAAAGTCGTTTTTTCAAATATCGTTTCGTTTGAGGAAATATCAGATTTTGGGAAAAAAAAAGGTTTGGAGAAAAAACGATTTTTGAGAAAAATAAAATAATATTTTGAAGAAAAAATGATTTTAAAAAAAAAAAAACGATTTCGGGAAAAAATGATTTTCGGGGAAAAAACTAATTTTTGGGAAAAATAATGAATTTTCAAAAAAACAAAATTTTTAAAATAATTATTTTGTTGAATGAAATATTTTTTGTTGATTTTAAGTTTGAAATATGGATAAATTAATCCAAAATCCTAGCCTACCCTAGGGGGTAGGGTGAGATTTTGGTCCAATACAAATTTTGGAATTAGAAATCCTTAGGATTCAAGAGTCCTAGGGTTCTTGGTGACCAAACAGACCAAGGATTCATGATTCCTACCAAATCCCACTTTTGATAGGAATTCTACTTAGGAATCCTGCTACCAAACACACCATACTTGTTTTTTATTGAACAAAACACATATTTGTTGTCTGGTTATTATGTAGTTGCAGTAGACTATTTTTTTTTACTAATTCTTGTTTTGCTTCCTAAATAATGCGTTATTTATTGTTCATGTTTAATATTTCATTACATAACAAAAAACGTCTTTTAGAAAATTAAACATTTTATTTCCTGAAAACATTAAAAATTTCACAAATCATTATACAAAATGTACCATACTTGTTTCGTTTTCCTTTATACATTATACATGTGGTTGACTATTTTTTTTTCATTTTTGTCTTTGTAGTTTATGATTTAGTTATGGAATTTCCAACAGAATCATCCAACGTAGTAAAGATCATACTAAATCAGATGGTTGAGATAAAATCTTCACTCAAGTTGGTCAACTGTGTCCAGGTGGTGCTAAAGCATTTCGATTCGCCATTCGTCAATGTAGTATAAGCACAGGTCACGATTTCGATTTGACAATTACCCAAATAATAGAGATGGGTGGGTCAAACGTTGCCAATTTCTTCCAATCACTAGACCCAGCATCATGGACAGACTCATTCTTTTCATGTCAAAGATAATCAAAACTCAACAATTTCCATATTCCAACATATAATTATTGTTCTTACATTTACAAATCAAAACATGTTTTCCACTAACAGAGAATTGTTCATCAATTATACATTATTTATGAATAAAAAAACAATATTTCTAATGAACATATCATAATTTATCTGCACATTTAAGATAAATCCTAAACAAGTTCTTAATCTAGTATTGCTACATATCATAGGTACACTGTTATATCTTCACAACTATCAGAGTCATTCAACAACCAGATTCGACATGATAGGGTACTTCCAATTACAGTGATGTTGGATGCAATTCGTATGCATATAATGGAGACGATGAACTTCAATCGCGAGTTAAATCAAGAACCACCTACTTCAACAAATTTATTTCTTGTTCACTTTCTTCATCAACAACTCTCTCACTTACCTCTATCAAATGAATAACATTAATGAATATATCCAGTGTAAAATGTAAAATTTCAATTAAATAACATATTATTTATATACTGTTTTAAACAAAAACAGTACCAAAATATATTTGTATTAAACAATATACACTATTTACAATGGACAATATATTTAGGTGAAAAAATTTCAATCAGTATGTGTTATTTCTAATAAAAAAACATGTACTGATTGCATCAATATATACCTTTTCTGGTTCAAGACCAACCAGATCTTTCTCAAATGAAATTTCAAAGAATGTTCCTTATTAGATTAATATTTTCATCATTTATTGAAAATTTCATATAATGTATTGTACAAAACATCTTTGCATCTATTCTAAGCTAACAAAAAATATTGTAAAATCACTTCAATCGAGAGTGATTTGCTCTTAACTCGCTTTTCTTTCTGTTTGATGTTCTTTGAACTTGCTCCAGCATGCTAGGGAAAAAAATCATTAAGCTATTTGTAATTAATAGTCTCCAACCTACATTTTCCATTATGTATAACACGAAATATTGAAATGTAATGTAAATAATATATATTATTTTTTCATAAATGAACATGGACAGAAAATCTATATAACAAAACACAAAAGTTGTGACTAGGACAAGCTGAGTAGGACCAAAAAGAATAAAATTGCCATTTGGGACAACATAAATGACAGCCACATAGGCATATACGGTGGAATGAATCTGGACCCTTTACATAAATCAAACAGCCCACGGAATCTCGCGTCTCTCTCTCCTTCAATAAAATGAACCGGCTAAATTCTTCCTCTCTCATGTGTTGCCTTTACTCATTGAATTTCCAAATTTCCAAATTTCCAAATTCCAACAACAACCTTCCCCTTTCCCTGTCGCACTGCTTCGTCTCCTCCATTATTTTCTTCTTCTCTCTATCTTTTTATCAGACGACAACATTCTCGCGTTCTCCCATCTCAATTTTTTACTGTTTTAGGGTTTAAACCATACTCAGTCACCAACTTCAATCAAATGGTTGTAACCAACCTGGTGAGAATATGTGATTCTACAACTTGCATCTTTTGGAGATAAATCAGTGAGATCTCACAGAGAAGATGAGTCGCAAAGTTTTGATGGCCTCAGTTTAATCTTTCAGCAAAATCATATCGACATCCTTCGCCTATCACAAAATATGAATTTTCTCCAACTTTTTTCAAATTGTTAGAAGAACCCAAGAAGCTTAATTACAATGTAAGGATCGTCTGCTCTTCCTAAAAGAATTGGTTTAGTAATATCTAGAAAAGCTAATGTGTTCTCTAGGTTTCTTGTGTTTTATTATAGCTTTTATATCTATACAGAAGTTGTTGATGGGAGGTATGAAGCTATCAAGTTCAAGGTGAAGTTATTAGCACTTGCTTGTTTTGTAGAATAAACCATGAATCATATTACTTTTGGTTATTAGTTGGATTATTTTCTTGTGATCAAAATCCATCTCTTTGTTGTTTAAGTTTTTCATAGGTTGGATTATCTTCTTGTAATTTATATGTAATTTTCCTTCTTTTTTCAGTTTTGAATTTTCACCGTGTAATTGCAACCTTAGATACAATTGTACCTTCCAAAAAAAATTAATTTTTCACAAAAGAAGCCTACTTAATAGGCATGATAACTCAATCGTTTGTTCGTCATGTTTGTCTTAATATAAAGATTTCAAACTTGTTTATCCTAGATTATCTTCACTTGGTTTACCAAATGGGTTTTAATATATACTTGGTAATATTTTAAATATAGTTTGCCAATACTTCTAAGATGTTGCAGCCCTATATTGATTATAACTCTTCTTCTTTCCTTACTCTTCTTTTGTTCGTCATTGCCACTTATTTACGCAATTTGAGTGTATTTCGTCTTCACTCTTTACAGATTTATTTGGTGCAAGGAGAGGAAAGAGGTAGAGAGGATGTAAACAGAGAGGTATGTGGTTTTTTGCAAAAGGAGATGTTTGTGAGAAAGTCCCCTTCATTTGGCATCAAGAGCAAAAGAAATAAATAGTTGATAACGACTTCATTTTCATTCATTTATCAATTTGGTTAATATCAATATTTATGTTCTTGAACATGCTCTATTATTTACGTAAAGCATGATAGGGTTTTTTCAAGGTGGTCACCGGGGTTTTCTTGAAATGGGTGTCACTGTCTAATTTTCTTATCAAATAGTGTGACCCGTACCTTATAATCAATTGAGGTTATATAAAGTGGTCACTAATGTTAATATTATGTAGAGGTTGTGGTGATCCCTCCATATGTGTTCCTTGCCTCTGTATAAAATTCGCTTCGATCCGTGTTTCATGTCGCTGCACATAATTGTTGAGTGTAGTAGTAGTTTTTCTTTTACGAGTTAGGGCTTCTTTTTCGATCCAAATAACTGAAGTTGCTCTTCTTGATGAACGGTTGATATTGCTCTCTCGATTTTCTTCACACCCGCAGTTTTCTTACGATTGAAACTGAACATAAAGCCATAAAGGTCAGCTTTTGTTTTCTATTTCTTGTTCTTCTTTTGCAGGGTTGCTACCTTTGTAAGGATTTATACCAACTTCGCTAATGTCTTACGGTTAATGGCTATATTTTTATTCTTTTAAAAAAATTTGTTCTTTTTTTGCTTTGGGGATTCTATAGTTAAGACTTTCATACGTTTAACTGTTATGTTCTTCATGTACTCTTTACGCTTTTCCAAACCTAACTATAACTATTATTTGCAGATAAAAATTCGAAAGTAGGAAACAATAAGTTATCGAAACATAAATGAAATTGTCAAGTTTTGCTTGCTTTCTGTTTTAGCCTTTAACTTCTCAAATATTCCCAACATTAATCATTATTTTATATAAGATTTAATAATCTAACTTTTTTTCAACGACGTAACACTTGCCATGTAATGACACTTCATTGTCCCTGAATTGTTTCAGATTAATCACATCCTCTTGCTTTCTGGTTTCTTGTTAAAAGATTGTTTATTTACTTATTTCTCCCATAATCCGAATTACCTATCATGGTTTCGAAAATTTTATGTGTTTCTATAATTGGTCCCAAGGTTTTTTTTAAGTGATGTGTAAGATTATTTTGTCTTTTTAGTGTTTGAATGTGAGATGAACTACGGATTCCAATGTTTAAATTATATAGCTTTCATGTACTAAGTTTCTAAGACAATGTTTCTTTGTTAATTTTGTGTAAATTGTTATTGTCTGGGAGTCTATGAAATGTATTTCTCATGTGTTTGGTTATCTAGATTTTAGCAGCATTGTCGATGGAGGAGATGAAACAAACTTTCTCATCTTAGTATCTTTTCCTGCTTCCTCTCTGTATTGTTTGTTCACTATATGTTTAAAATTTGAAGGTGGGGATCTTCATTGTACTTATTCTACGGAGTTGTTTCGTTTAATAAATAATCTTTTCGGGACGATCTAATATTTTATTTCAAGATGATACATTTATGTTTTTTTCGTTGTGATCTTTGGAGTTTTCGTCATTAATTATTTCATTTCATTACGGCCGAATAAAAATGTATGCTCTTTTGAAATGCTTCTTTGTCATGGCTAAAGGAGACACACCTCCAGAGAAAAAAAAAAGCTCCCAATTTCTCTCTGTTGAATTAGGAAAAGCCAAAGTCCCTTTTTAATTGATATAGGGTTTTGGTTGTAAATGATTTCCGTTCAGATATTCCATCTGTAGTGCCTTTATTTTGATTGATTGGTTTTGAACAAAAGAAAAAAAAAATTGTAACTTTTTCCCCTTTATTTGTTCAATTAAGATTTGGTGTTTAGAACTGTATTTTGGAAGGATATTTTGCTTGATCAATCAATACACTTTTATATATATTTCATGTAGAGAATGTGAAAGTGTTGATGTATCATTTCTTATTTTTGACTTTTCAAAGCGCTATCCCGAGTTTTGATGTGAGAGAAGCACAACCTATATAGCCAAAATGCATGCACGTAAAGAACTCAACGAACACGCCCGTGCCGTAGGCACGGGTTATGTCTAGTGTATTATAAATAACATATACAGTCTCTAGCCTGCTAGAAAAAAAACTTTACAATAAATTTTTTATATTTTTTGTTGATAAAAACGTATCATTTGTAGTAAAAAATGTATTATTTCATACACATAAACTCTTCTACTTACACAACATTTTTCATTATATACAATAAAAAACAACAAATGTATTGGAAATAACATATATTACTTCGTCAAAACCCAAAATACAATAAACCCTAAAACACAATAAACCCTAAAACACAAAACACCATTAAAAATGTTGAACAAAACTTACAAAAAACTTGAAAAAAACCTCATTGTAACAGATCATAAACATACAATAACCTGTATAAATACCTCACCTTTTCCGTTTGGGTGTCAGTTACTAACGCTTCATGATGGTTCGTTATGACGTTTCCGGTTGCTTTTTGGGTAACAACCAACTGTTTCAGTTTCGGGTACAACGATTTGAAGAGGAAAAGAAATGTTTTCATCTGAAGCTATGAATGATTATAGGGTTTTTAGAGAGAGAGAGATGGTTTGAGTGTCGGGTGAAGAATTTTTAGGATTTCTTAATAGGGAGACGCTCGGTTATTGAAGAAAGAGAAAGTGACATAAAATTTCTGATGTTTTAGATTGAATTAGTTTTGGTCGTCCGACTCTTATGAAAATTAGGCCGGATTTGAGGAAGGATGAGGCTGGAACATATTTCATCTATATGAGGGTGATAAGCCTGTCAATGGATATTCGACATCCGATCCGCATCTGTATTCTAATTTCAAAAAAATATCCGAAATTTCGGATTCGGATACGGATTCGGATATTTCTTATCGGATATCTGCTTATCGGATATCGGATACAGATACACTCATATTCGATCCGATAAATATCCGTATTCGATAAGTAAGTATAAAAAATTAATAAAAATTTAAATTTATTCATAATAATATATAAAATGTATGGTTGAGATTTATTGTTTAGATAATGGTTAAAAATTTAAAGAACAAATTTAAAATTTTGTTAAAGTTTCGGATATCGAATATTATCTGTTAATATTATCGGATTCGGATATTGAATTCTAATGTCCGTCGAATAATTATCGGATTCGGATAGTTTATCGGATTTGGATACAAATATGTCTATATCCGATCCGATAAGCTACTGTTTACAGGCCTAGAGGGTGATAGGGTCCAAAAGGCAAAAGGACTAAAATCTTTTTTTCTGAGAAGATAGGACTCTATTCTCTTATTATTTTGAGCTTAAAACTCATGGACTCTTTTTAGTTTGAAACTTGGATATAATAATCTCAAATTCTTGCAAATCTTAGAAGGTAGGGTGAGATTTTAATTTGATATAAATATATGACTTGTGGTTCAGAACTCCTACGATTCAAGAGTCCTACAATTTTTGATGGCCAGACGGAAAAAAAATCTTAAATTCCACCGGAAAGAACCCTATTTAGAAATCCTGCATGCACTGAAATATTTAAAAACCAAGCTATTCTGTAAGATGGAGTTCTGCGACCCAAAATCTGATCAAAGTTCACATTACACAGGGTATCAACAATTGTAGCAAAAAATGAATAAGCATAAAAATATTCAAAACTCTGCTGGATCATCTAAAACATATCATGCCCGTGATTTCTTTAGTCCACATACTGTATTATGTCCTTCCCAAAATTATTAATAGAAGGATTACCAATGTGAGAAGAAAATATGGGAAAAGAAGAAGTAATTTGCCCTACATATTACGGGCTTGGTGAGTCTCGTTTACTGTACATGTACGAAATCATTTAAAACATAAGAGAAAACTAAAAAAGCATGAAGAACAACAACTACTTGAAAAGATATCTGTATCAACAGATTCTTCAAAACCCTAATTTCAACAATCCCACTTCCCATTTCTTTCTCTTTATCTGTATCTCTCTCTCTCTGGCAAGAGTACAACTGAATCTCTGTTTTCCCTTTCCTGGCATAGGCGCTTTCAGAGAGCGTTCACCTTCATTCACTACACGTAATAAATCATACCTACTTCGATGAGGCTGATGTGAGGAATGTTTAGTGCAACTGAAGGTCCCCTACAGTTCTTTCGAAGAAACGAATACCCGATATCAATTACCATCTTCTTCAAGAAAGAAGATGATTTACGAGCTTTTACATATGAATGCCCCATTATATATGCAACTCCTGCTTCTTTCGCCTGTATCAGATCCATCAGTTCTTCCCTGACTGAAGAATCTCTACCTAAAGAACTCTCTGGCAATTGAAATCTCACCCGTCTCCTCATTGATGGATTCTCATCCTCGTATACAGACCTCAGGCTCTGAAGGGTTGCTGATTTACTGCTTTGAATCGTAACACTCGTCATGTCGAAATCCATTTGCTCTGTTACTATTAAATTTGAACTTGACCCAACTGATCTGGTGCTTATAACAGCCATTCTTCCATCTAATGATGTATTCTCAGAGCTTGAGAACTGTGGTTCTTCTGATTCCATCTGGATGAACTCAGCAATGCTCTGAATGAGCTGATTTTCAAAGTCACCATTGTCTCGTTGGATGTCTTTATACCCGTATCTCACTATACATCGATACATCCTGTAGGGTCTAGGGCAGACCCTTCCAATAAGGTATCGTTCTTCGGGAGATACATAAGGAACTGGAACAGACTTCACACAAACAAAGACCAAGACCTTGTGAAATGCAGGGAGATTAGTGACGAAGTGAGAGAAGATTGCTGGAACTCCAGTAGCAAGTTCTGAATAGATGAGTCCTATCCCGGGTACTCGAACAATCCCAAGACTGGGACCTAAGCCGAGTAGCCATTTCAAGGAGACTTTGTTATGCAGATCAAAGTTGTATTTCTTGCGAGTGCCATAATGCCAGATATACATGATAGCCATAAAAATGAGAGAAAGGACTAAGGGAAGCCATCCTCCCTGAGGTATTTTCATGAATGATGAAGATAGGTAAACTGCCTCAATGGACCCAAAGAAGAGTAGAAATGCTGCAGCTATAAATATACTTCTCTGCCACACGAAGATTATGATGAGTGCCATGAGACAAGTTGTTACGAACATAACAGTTATGCAAGCAATGCCTGGACAAAAGACAAGAAAAAACAAATGTTTTAAGCTAAAGCGTACAAAATGAAGTAAATGGAGTGTGTATTGGATGGTCCATGAACTTTTAAAAGCTCAGAAAAAGAAAATCTATAAAGATTGAGTTACCATAAGCATTTCCAATCATGGTCGTATCTTGGAATCCAATTGTTACAGCAAGACAAAGGATCATCAGAATCCAATTTATTTCTGGAATATAGATCTGCCCATATATATGTCTTGAGGTGTGAACAATCTTAACTCGTGGAAAGCAACCGAGGGCATTGCATTGTTTGATTATAGAGAAGGTAGCTGTGATGACTGCTTGGCTTCCAACAATGGCTGCTAGGGTGGCAATCACAAATACAGGCCAAAATACAGCTTCTGTAGGACATGCAAAAATTGAAGTCAGTCTAAACAGAAGCCCACGTTCATAATAAGATTAATATAACGATTCAATGGACACGACAGTTATAGCAAATCAGGGCATAGAATGAGAATTTACCTGGTATGGAGTCGTAGAAACTTCTGGAAACAGATGACGGGTTTTTAGAAAGAAAAGCAGCCTGTCCCATGTATTGTACCACCAAGCAAGGGTATATAACAAATGCAAAGGCAAGCTGCAGAATTACAGAGCAACATTTATGTTTAATTTGGATGCAAAATATAGGAGGACGATCCATACATCCCTATGGGTGATATATGATAACAATAGTTGGTTTAAAATGTATTGGCAACATATTTTTGGTAGTTTTTAGATGAAGCTCATTATATGGTGCTGTATATTAGCACAATCAACGTGTGATCTTCACATTCACTGTGCATCAATATCTGAGACAATTATTAACATACCCTTATTGAAAAAGCCGTAAAATGTCCAAGATCTGCAAACATAGCTTCAGTACCTGCAAGATCCTGGAAACTTTAGTTGTCTCCGCAAACCGAGAAGAACAAAAACTATTAACTTTAAGTACTGCAAGCCGAGAAGAACGTGGCGCGCTTTGGAAGAAGCGATCTGTTATCGAGGCATCTTATTGGGAATAACGAGGGTGTCTCTGATACTCAAAGTTTCATATCCGAAGCGAGTTTTCAAGAAACTGCTCAAGTTTTAGCATAAACCGAGTCTATGCAGAAAAGGGGAACAAGAACAACTTTGCTTTGTCAAGTTCCACGAGCTTATATATATTTATTACTTTTTAATAGTAAAGTATATTTGAACTTAAAGCATGATCGATGAACAACCAAAAGTCACAATCCCCTCCAGAACTAACCTAGCTCTTGGACCATATCACATCTACTATACAACTTTTGGTCAACTACATTCACTAAGAATAAGAAAGCATTAGCAATAGTGACCCCTTTCTATGACTTAATCATGAATACCTGTGACGGAAAGAAGAATTCCTCCCAAGGCTATCCAGCCATCTTTACCCGTTTCTCTGAAAAATTTGACAATATAGTATGGAGATAATGCACGCACAACCGAGGGATTCCAATGTATTGTGTTGTATAGGCCGATGAGAAATATTGATATCAACCAAATGATGACAATGGGTGCGAAAAGAATAGCTACCCTCCGCGTGCCACAGTGCTGTAGAGCGAAGAGTCCCACCAATATGGAACAGGCAAGCAGGATAATCGAAGCTGGAGACACGTAACAACATCGACCATCAGTAAATAGAATAACCCATGCAGATTACATGACTATATAGGTATCATTAAGAACCTTGAGTTAAATTGGGTCAGACGCCAAAAGGGCAAATACATCTATTTACCGTTGGTTAGTTTCGGTTCAGTAACTTGCAGTCCAGAGACAGATGACAAAACTGCAGCGACAAAAAGAAAGAACATGTCAGTTTTTTAACAATAACACTTTCGATTTGCAAAAGAAAGATAATCACATATTCTGAAAGGCTAACAGAACTGAAAGGGAGCTAATGCTTAAGATAAGAAATGAGTGGAGAAATGAGAATGCCGGTTATCAGCCTGAGAACCTCTTTGGGAGTCACCCAAAATATAGTATAAAGCACAACAGTCAGAAGACAAAACTAGCAGTGAATAGCGTAACAGTTGACGGTTACATATAACTTTTAAGGGAGAAGAGCATGCATGTCAGGCAAATAGGTACCCCTGATCGCGTCAGTTCTTAATTATGTGACATGGTAAAATAGTTCCATCCAATCAGATGATCAGTTCATCAGAAGTCGACCTATATTTCCATAAGAGTCCACACTCCTCAGAGTATTGCCCTTTATCGTTAAACTAGAATCACGTTAGAAAAAGCTTCACCAGGAAAAGGGCGTGTACAATAAAATACTTACCTAAAAGTTAATGTCACCCACAGAAGTCATTTTACCTGAAATTGCTGGAGTAAGCACACCGTCGCCTATAACCATACAGGCACCGAATAATACCACGACCAGCAGTGCTGTTCGAAGTCTTTTATGCTTCTCAAAGAACCTTTTCAATGGAGAGGAAGCTATTTGTGTTGATAGACCGTATTTGTATGTCGAGAGCTCCTCGTCAGCTGCTTGTTGATTGGGAAGTAAACTAAGCTTTGCATGTCTGCAAAGGAGTGAGTAAAGAGCAAAAGTTCCACCTGAAAATAACATAAATATCCTCAGGTCCCTTATATAATTAATGAATTATCAGTACAAAGCAAAGAGGATTAATAACACACCTTCACCATTATCATCTGCACTCAATAAGATGAAAACATACTTGACCAAAGGGATCAATGTAAGGGTCCAGAAAATCAAGGAAAATGCACCAAATATTGCATCTTCACTCTGATGACTTTGTAGCTTCCCTACAAAAGTGCTTGTGAAGACATAAAGAGGGGAAGTTGCCAAGTCTCCATAAACAACACCAAAGCTCTGATACGCCAATATCAAATTTCTAGATAGGTTTCTCCACGATAACTGCATAGAAAGCATTACACATCTTAGTCCAAAATTAAGCCAGTCACCAATATGTCTTAGTTTTAAGATTTAGCCAGTCACAGAACATCTACAGTTCAGATACGTATTACTATTCTTTCTAAGAGAATCAAGAGAAACTAAACACCAGTTCTTCTTCAGAACTATGAAAATATACTAGCTTCAATGGAACAAAACTTCATAAAAAGATGAAAACTAGGAAAACCTTACTATTTCCCAAAAAAGCTTTGCACTTCATGAAAGAATATAGAAAGTTGTGTAGTTGATGACTTATAGTGATAAACTTTATGATGATTGGTAACTTCAACGGAAGACACTGATTGCTCATTGAGTTATATATCATAGAGAGCCACTTAAGAAATATACAAAATCAAGCAAGTTAACCAGTAAGAACATGAGTTATAGGATCCTAAACAGACTTCATCTTGAAGTTCTTAGCATAGATTTCACCCTTCCGATCTTTTCGGAATATCATACTGGATCATTATGAATCTCAGAACTAGATCATTATTATTATAATTTTTATCTCAGAAGTAGAACTTCAACAATTCAAAAGTTCTCCTCTCACAGAAGTTTCAATCACTGAGATCTAAACTACTTACTATCTCCAGAATAAATGATTTAAAACACAAACAATGAGATCTAGAGCTTTAATCTTAAGAAATATTATACCTCAACAAACAAACAGTTCAAAACATAATCAGGTTCTTCTACTTGTTTACCTTTTTATCAAAAATCAAAACTCACTACTCCCTAGTAACTCCATTAACAACTCTTCCTTTCCAAAATTATACAAATCAAGCTCTCAACAAGATCAACAAATTGATAACAAAATGATAAAAAAAAGACAATAAATTCACAAGAAAATTGAAAATCGATCATAAATTAATCAACGCAATTGAACGACTGTGGAACTTCAAGCATCAGAGAGTATAAATCGATAAGATATTTTACAGTATGAAAGAAGAAGCACTGAAAATCAAATAAAAAAATGGAAGATTGAATGAGAAAAGAAGAAGAGTTTCGTATCGATTAGTAAAAAAAATTGAAACCCTAAAAGGTTTGACCTGAGGATGGCTTCGTGGACTGGAAGGTCCAGCTTCTGACTCCATGGCTAACGAACAAAAGAGCTCTCTCTTTCTCTCTCTGCGATTTAATCAATCTCTCATTTCTCTCTCTCTCTAGTCTCTTCTCTCCCCCTATATATCTTGTTTCTTCACCGTAGGTCTTTCGCACGTGTGATTATATTAATTGCGGGTTATAGAACTCGACCAAACAAACCCGATTATCTCTCCCATCACAATCCGGTCATGTAATAACAACACGTGATGAAGATGTTGGAAATGAAAGTAATTTGTTGGTTGTATTTTTTTTTTGAGCTATTTCCTTTTTGGCCCCCTACTTTGTGACCAGCTTCCTTCTTGGCCCCCTATATTTTACAAATTCAAATTTGACCCCCTATTTTTAAGTAAATGTCATAACTACCCTTCTTAATTTTAATATAAAAATATTAAAAAAAGAGATATTTCCATCTCACCTATTTTTAGGTAAATGCCATAACTACCTAGAAAATTTTCTCTTTTTTTTTTCATATTTTTAATATTTTTTTTGATATTTTTATTTTGAAATTAGGATGGGTAGTTATGATATTTACTTGAAAATAGGGGGCCAAATTTGAATTTATGAAAGATAGGGGGCCAAAAAGGAAGCTGGTTACAACGTAGAGGGCCAAAAAAAAAAAACTTTTTTTTTGGGTTTCGACAAATACGTCAAAATAATATCCAACCCTTCAAATTACCAATTGGAAAATTTGGCCACAGAGTTTTGAATTTGGTTAAAAAGGATGCCTCAAACTTCTATAGGTTTCAACTCCTTGTGGCATTTGTGCAATTTTCTATTTCACTGAAAATATTATGAAGTATTAAACTTGGTGGCGAAACAAATTAAATCTATTTCTTTTCAAAAAAATCCCTCATCTCCACATCCACGATTCTTCTTTCGAAACTGATGATCTCCCTCTTCCCATCTTTGAAACTACGATTTTACAACACGACCCCTAATCTCTCGCTCTGATTAAAGGCGCTCTGATTAAAGCTAATCGATCTCTTCACCATTTTATCTTCTTCGTGATTTAGGTAATTTGGTTTCTTTTGACGATCTTGAAGAACATGTCATGGCTTTAAAGGAAAGTTTATTAGACAAGTTTTTGATATGATAATGATGCTAACACTTAAAAATCCTTGTTGTTATGGAACAGAAAACCCTTAAAAATTTACTAGGTTCACAGTTGTGCAATTTTTGTTGTTTTTGTGAGTAAATTTTTATTCTAAAATTTGTGATGCTATTTAGAATTATATGAATCTTCAGTATTTGGTCTACTTGATCTATTGGTGGATTCATTCATCTTTGTTGATCATTTTTTGTCTGCTTGATCTTTGGTTTTGATTATTCTCACTGTTACGACTTCGATTATTACGTGTTTGATAAAAGTCCCAGGAGAATCAGGTTTTGCAAGCCCTTGCGAACCATTTGCAAGAACTTGCAAGGAGTTTGCAAAGGCTTTGCAAGGAGCTTACAATATATCTGAAGTAGCTTTAAAACAAAAATGAAGATCATCTCAGTTGCAGTGCCTTGCAAACAACTTTCAGAACCTTGCAATGAATTTTTAGTGTCTTGCAAATTGCGTGCAGTGCCTTGCAAACACCTTGCATCTCAGTTTTAGTGTCTTGCAAAGAGTTTGTAGTACATTGCAAACTGGTTTTGTGCCTTGCAACTCATTTGCAAAAGGTTTTTTGAATTGATTTGATAGAGTTAAAAAAATAATCATAGAATACTTACACGTTCCGTTTAATCTTTTTCAATATATTCCAAAGCTAACTGACCGACTACAATCAAAATCAACTTTGATGTTTTTTATGAAATGTTGATATTCACAATAAATCATCCGAAGACAAAGAATGATCCCAGTGGTTATCAACTTAATGACTTGTCTTTTTCTTTGCAGAGTCGACAGTTCTTTATACCTGAGCAAGTTTATTTCGAATATTTCAAAGGGCGATGATATCGAAGAAATGGAGGTTCAACCATTTTAGATGACAAAACTTAGAGGAATGATGGTTGCGGATGTAATTCTAGATGACAAATACTGTTGGTCTAAATCGAAAAAAGGACGTTTGAAATTTGTTTCTTGAGTGTGAATATTTTGATGAATGGATAAATGTGTTTGTAAATATTTTGTTGAATGGTTGTGACAATGAAGGTGATTTATGATAATTGCATTTAGATCAAAGTTTGTCTTTTTTTTGTTTCATGTTTGTCTTTACTTAAGGCTAACAATAGATTGTAAACACCTTGTAATGCCTTGCAATGCCCTTGTAGTGCATTGCAATGTCTTGCAAACACCTTGCAAAAGGTTTCCCAATTGTTCTTTGAAATCAATTGAAAGGGTTCCAAAAACAATTACATAATGCTTAAATGTTTTCTTAATATTTTTAAATAGATTCTAAATTTCAAACACTAGAAGTTATATTCTTTCATATTATATTAGTTGCTTTGAAAATTTCTACAGGGGCTCCGCCCCCTGATCCCCCGTAAAAAGAAGGTCAACAACATTTACCAAATAAATTTCAAGTTCTTAAAGTTATATTTTTTATTCTATTATTGCTTCAATATTTCTTGCAATGAACTTGTAGTGTCTTGCAAACACTTTGCAGTGCCTTGCGAATATCTTGCGAACACCTTGTAGTGTCTTTCAAACACCTTGCAGTGCCTTAAAAATAGTTTACAAATTAGTTTTTGAATTGATTTAACAGGAAATTTGTTACAAATTATTATATTTTGTCTATTAAATAAAACTTATAAAGAAAATTTGTTTGAATCTTTCAAAAACCTTACAAACTTGTTTAACACACAATAGAAAATGGGGATTTCTGTCTTTAGAATGCTTTACCAAAAACTAGCTAAAAACACTCAAAATTCATATCAATCGAAGAAGTCTCCAAAAATGCATAGATCTCAATTTCGTTGTTTTTTATGTAATCATGCACCAACTTTCTAATATCTAATGAACCCAAATCTAAACAACAGATAAGAGTCATAAGACTCATTTTACCAGCTTTACCACCATCTTTGTGCATTTCTTCGAAAACTTTCAAAGCTTTCATGGGATTCTTATTTTGAACATAAGCACCTATAATGATTGTCCAAGAAGAAACATTTGTCAGAGGCATTTCATCAAACAACTTCTCAGCTATTTCAACCAACTTAAATTTTGTGTAACCAACTAACATTGCATTCCAAGCAACGACATCTCTTTCAAGTATTTTATCAAACACATTCCTTGCATCAACTATACTTCCACAACTTACATATCCAACAAAGAAGTTTGAATATAAACATCAGAACTAAAATAGTACAACCAGCTTTCATGGAATTCTCAATTTTAAAGAACCAACACAAATCCCGACAAGATTTCAACCACTCCAAATAATCGCCCAATTTTCCCGTAGATTTCAACCAACCCAAATCCAATAAGTTTGAACATAAACATCAGAACTAACATAGCAAAAAATCAACTTCAACAAGTTTGCTAAATTATATTCCCTCTCTCTAGAATGAATTAACAAAACAAAAAACTAACTAAAAACCCTAACAAGTTTTGTTCAAACATCGAGCAAGGGAGATTCGTACGACCTAACCCTAAAATAGATTGATGATTTGCTAGCTTAATCCCCTTGCTCTCTCGGTTGCATTTTTCTCGTCTGGGAATGAAATTTGTATTATAGGTTTTAGGGATAATATAGTTATTTAAGCATGGTCAATTCGTCGTTAAAAAATGAGTTGAATTTGAAATTTAGCTTAAGGAATATTTTAAAAATATTTGTGGTGCCTAACCACACAATTTCTTAAGTTTCCTGAATTGTCTTCGGAAAATAATGAAATCTCTCTTATATACTTTCATATGGAAGAGTTTTTCAATTGAAAAAAAACAGAATTTTAATTTCTTCTTTCTTCCTGTTTGTGCCCTAAAATCTCGCGACAACTTCAACCGCGACGATTCGTCTTCATCAAGTAATTTATTCTTCGAGTATTAGGGTTTTCTTTGTCTTCATCTTCTGGTTTTTATGATCTGGTTATAGTTGCCCGAGCAAGGGTCGTGGTTGAAAATTTAGAGGTACGGTGACTAAGTTTAGTCGTGACTCTTTTATAATTAAACGTAAAAATGATACAAACAAAATAACAAACATATTCAAAATAATTTGACCTTAACAAAATATAAAAATGTTTAGTATCAAATCACTTTGTATTCTTGAAAACATTTGGAACAATAATTTTCCTTTGAAATTTTTCAACTTCCATATTTTGAAGTTAAGTTATCAATTAAACCTTTATTCAATCATGTCTAAGAATCCACTTTAATGCTAAGCAAAGTTATCTATTTTGTCTGTCGTGCAACATGCTTGATCTCATTAATATTTTTTCCATTACCTGATGGATCAAAGATTCACTGAAAAATCAATGAAAAAGTAGAGTGATAATTAAATATGATAGACTGATCTATAGGAGATCAACAACAAAATTATACAAATTGATAACTTGAGAGAAAAGTAAAGAAGTTTTTAGTAAGTTGAAACCCTAATCTTATGTCATGCGTAGTTAGGGTTATACAACGGCTCGATTACCGACTTTAGCCGTATCCACAAACCAAACTGAAGGATGTTGGAATCGGAGTCAATGTTGGCTCGACCCGACTTGTCAAACTCAGAAACGAAATGCGTCATTGCGTTCGTCTCGTCGAGCTCTCAACTTAGAGCAAAGAATCACTCAAATCCGATTCCGGATGAATGAGAAACTCAAGTTTAAAGTTTGGACGAAAATTGGTCAAGTGAGGGACTAAAACGTCAAAAGGGACAAGTTAATTTTGGGGGCATTTGAGCGAAGAGAACGCGTCATGATCATCATATATATTTTTGTATATAATATATAAAATACATCAAAATAATGGTTTTGTTCAGTTATCGTCTCCACATATCCATATACCAAACCAATTATTTTGGTTGTGTCCTTTTAATATCTGAGCTAGGCTGGGTAATGATGGGTCATGAAAATGTCCCATTTGAGTCGTTTAATTCAGGCAACTTTGTATTTCGAGTCTTTATTATAATCAAATGATTGGGTTGCCTGATTAGGTGTATTTGGTGGGGTTTTGTGCCAAAAACAGATAAAAATGGGAGAAAGATATTCGAAGGGCATTTTAGTCATTTGAAGCGAAGGGTATTATGGTAAATTTGACCAAAATCAGCACATGGGTGATAAGTAGAGTTAGAGACAGACCCGTAAGCGAAAACAGAAGTCAAATCGGAGTTCGGTTGGACAAAGTAGGCAAAGTTGATCAAAGATGGAGTCAAATAAGGTTGATTAGCGGGGGATTATTTCGGGGACCTTCTGGCGTGCGGTAAACCAGCAGACTACGTGTCACGATCAGTGAGTTACGAAATAACTTAGCTTGTCCACCATTAAGTACCAGAACGCCCCTTAACGCTCTGGACTCAGTGTAGCGCGAAGCATCTGTGTTACCATAGTCTCTAAACGCACGGCGCAATCCCGACCTGATCTTCCCTGCAAGTTTTCATCCAACGCTCAAAAGCTGTTGCCGCACCATAAATTAGTAGCACGCGTCACACCGTAGCTGCGTTATATAACAAACTTTACAAAATGAGTATTTAGGTTTATTTAAAATTACAGTTTTGTCTCTCATTTTTGTCTAACCTAATTTCCAGCCTATAACTAATTGACAAATGACATTCTTTTCACCACAACTTCCACTAGAAATTCCAGATTTATCCTCATTGATTCCTTAGCCAATATGTGTCATTTCTTGCACCAAAAGCATCACAAATATCTCTATTTTACTCTTCTCTACCTTATCTTTTAAAAGCCTGACCAACAACCCATATAAATACATCTTTTCTTCTCATTCTTGAGTAGACTTCAAGTCCCTCTTAGCCTCTCTCTCCCTCTCCCTCTTCTTCTCGTTTTAACGACAAAAACCTACCCTTCATTCTACTTTTCTATTACACATTCTACCCTAATTTCTTCCCAATTCATTTCTAATCTATCTATCTTTTCTTTTCTTCTCACAATTTCTTCCATCTTCATTTTCTTTTTTAAATCCATTTCCTTTCATTTTCTCAATTACAAAGATCTAGCACTTGGAATTTGGAGCATAACTTGGGAATTATTTGGAGCATACTTGGAACAAAGATTAGATTCTTTTGGTGACTTCTCTTTCTTTGTCTCTTATATTTTCATGTAACTTGTTTCATTAATGAACATTTCTTTAAATTCCACGAGTTGCTAATTTCATATCTGAGAATGCAGAAGAAACCCAAACTTGATATTTTTGAGATATGTTATTGATTTATTGAATCCTTTAATTGAGCTTAAATGTCCATTAATTGTCTTTCCATATAGATTTTATAATCTTTTCATTGTTCATGCTTCATAATTATATATCTCATGCTTTCGTTAAGTTGTTAGATGGAATATGCTTGTTAGATGATGAATAATAGTTAAAAGAGTATAGTCTTTATATGATAGTCAATTAGAAATACATGATTAAGAAATGAGTATCAAGAATATGTCCCGAAATTTAAATAGTCCATTACATTAGATTTCGAGTTATATTGATAAAAGAATTAGTTAATTAATTGCATGCTTTAGGGAGTGAATTTATGTGGTGGAATCGAAAATCTTAGATATTTTCTCATATTGCGTTCATTCTGCTTAGTCTATATTGTTTTCTTATTAAAATCGTTTTAAACAACAAAACCAGTTTTCCGAAAGTGGTTAATTTCTAGATTTAAAAAAAAGAATTACTTATTCTTGAGGATCGATTCGGGACTTCTGAATTTATTATTACTTGACCTCGTATACTTGCGGGTATAAACCCATTTTAGGCTTATCAGGTAACCATTGGTCTAATCACCAAACCACCCAAATCATTTGGATCAAATTGGTTTGGTCGTTTCAGATAATAAATGTAAATCCCTTTGTGTAATTAGAAATTTAGTCTACAAATAAAGAGAGAACCGATCGAGAGGGAATAATAGAGAGTAAAGAGAGAAAGGATGGTAATATGAAAATGAGAGAAAAAAATTATGGAAAGTAATATGTGTGGAGGGTAAAGAAGTACTGCTCATTAAAGAAAAAAAAAGATAAAAATGCTAAAAATTAACTTCCAAATATACTTAGACATAGAAAGGAAACTGGCCCGACCATAAAATAGATGAATGAAAAAAAAATTGTCACATGTAGGTTTGATTTTCAAACCTACAAAGGACAAAAAGAAATATGAGGCTCATGTGGTCAGGGGCCAAGTGCGGGTGCCCTGCTTGCACAGGCCACCACACGGGACCAGACCGAATCAATAAGTCAAAGAAAGACCAAGAATCGAACGGGTCAACCTGTGTTCAAGTCACCAGGAGAGTGAATCCGGGAGAGCTCTATCACCTAAGCCTGGAACTGGGAGGTCGGCATGTGTCTCCTAGACCCTTGAGCCTTGCTATAGCTTTACAGACAACCATGTCAACCCTGGTCATAACTCTGCTCTGGGTCTTGGAGCAGTAAAAGAGGCATGCTGAAATCAGCCCGACCCTTAAGCCCGTCTTGCCTCAAGGCACGGGAAAACGTATTCGAGTCCTAGTTTAATTACCCAACCAAAGCCTTGACTTAATGTCTTTGGCAGAGAAATCAATGAGATCTAAGTATCTTGAAAGGCTAAATCGCGCCAGAAAGCCAACTTTCTATAGACAATCTACAAGATCGATTAGAAGATCTATCAAATACGAACGATATGCAGACAACAAAATTTATCCTTCTTAAGTCAGTCAAAGAATGATTTGAGACGGTGCGTAGATCCTTACAACATCATCTCAGTAGATTATCACAGTCGATCAACTGAGCTTACTTAAAGACGACAGGTTCGCCCGAATCAATCATGCAAGGTTCAACTTCTAAACTCAGACTTAGAATTTAATTCTTTGACCACAATAACACCCTACTGACTTGCGTCAGAAAGGTTTTGTCCCCTAGGATTACGAAGAGACGTTCATTGTGTGATTCACTGAATCTTCATATCTTCACTGTTAACTTAAAAGTCATTTTTAGACATCATCAGATTTTTCCAATGCCTTTTTACTAGCCCCCTGGTTGATCGAAGCTCTATAGTGTTGTCGAAATGAGAACTTCATAAAACATTGAAGGAATATATGTAATAATAATGGGGAATGGAAGCACAAAGGTTACAAGGGCGGTTAAATGATGACTTAGGACTGCTTAAACGTCGGAAGAAATACGTATAACCCGATCAACCCCTATATCAGGAGTAGTTTTAGTAGGAAGAACAGAAGATCTGGCGACGGACTTAGCAGAGGATGGAGGAGATTTTGTGACAGGCACTTACGAAGAAACGTTTATAATAACAAAAGGAATCATAGTGCGCAAGGACAAAACAAACTGAATGGACAACTCGAATCTCTCTCGAAGCAGAGGGAACTTCCGCGGTGAAGGGAGAAGGGCCCCACTAACAACAACACTTTCCAAAGTACAAAATTGTGAAGTGAATTATAAGAATTTTCACGCAACCATATAATAACATAGGCTTAGAGAAAAGACAAGGATATCAGTGAGTAGACTTTACATGGGTTTGTTGAGAAAGAGTTGAAAAGGCTTACTCCCGAATTAAAAAACACCCGAAGGGCGGTTAGATTTAGTAGCAACCGATTTGGCTCTAACTTTCGTAGGGTTGGAAGACTCACCCGGAATAGTGTTGCTCTTCCTTTTCCCTGAACATCCTGGTGCTAAACAGAGCAACATATTAATTAGTCTGATTACCAGGATAATTCATCATAATGAATTGCAAGAGCTGCATGCTCAAATGTAAGACACTCAACTTTCCAACTCAAACCAGACCTATATGATAAATCCAAATCAACTAACTGAGTTGTGGTAGAACATATTTCATAAACAAACTTTAACGATTTAACAACTTTGCATGTGTAAGAAAATTTCTATCGCTTCCTTAATATATTATCGATCTGTGGATACAACACACTACTCAACTTTTCAACTTTGTTTGATCTTGGGGATGCATCATCCCCGTCGTTCTAATGTAGATCATATCCAACGTTAAGATTTAAATAGACTCCCTTTCTCCTTAATCCATGAATTATGACACTCTCCCACATAGATGAGAATACTTCACCATACCTCTAGCCGATAAAGTGAGAGTTTGTCCATTTTTTTAGCTGGAAGATCCTTGAAGAATTATGTTAAACTTCTACCACCAATTAATTAAATCCATGTTTTTTTAACTGAACCAGAAAATCCTCATTAGTTAGGGCTACTCCAACCGAGAAGGCGGATACCAAAAATTTGAGGCTCAACCCCAAAAGGGGCCTTCACTCGACTCAACACATTGAGTCGACTGAAGGTCGGTCATATAACCGTTGGGACTCCCCAACGGTCATGTGACCGTTGTTTCCTGGCCGTTGGAGCACATCCAACGACCAGAAATGGGTTCGACCTCTATAAATAGGAGTTGAACCCATTCCTCTTCTCACACTCTCAATTTTCTCTAATTTTTTTTCATTCTCTCTCAATGTATTTTTATCTCTCCCATTCTCTAATTTCTTTCTCATTCTCTAATTTCTTTCTTCATATAATGGATCCTCGAGATGTTCAACAAATGTCCGACGAAAGGTTTAGAGAATTGTGGTATTCTAATTTTTCATCTGTGGAATTAAGGAATGATGATACCGAAGAAACGTCACCACACATTCTTTAAACATTTGAAGAAATGCGCAAGAAGACACGACTACAACCAAAAAAGCTCCACGAATACCGTATGCAAGAGATGAAGATTTTTACTTGTTAATTCTTTTTCGAAACTCACATATGTTTTTTTTTTTGAATTGGTAAGCGTGTGCCCCGAACCCCCGACCTCTAAGTTGGAAGACTTACCTCTTACCACTTGAGCCAAGGGTTGTTCGCAAAGATAATTGCAATAAGAAAGAAAAAAAAAACTCACATATGTTGCAGTGACTAGAAGAAATAAAAAAATATAAAGTGTTTTGGAAAAATATCAGAGGAATATAATGAAAAGGTGGTCCGAGAGTGTACATCAAGGAGCTGTAGATCTCCTTCCAGTGAGATAAATCTGAATGTCAAAGCTTTATTTCTATTTTGAGGCTAGTAAATAAAATACAAAAAAAT
The DNA here is from genome assembly GCA_002897215.1 of Eschscholzia californica subsp. californica. Taxonomy (NCBI): domain Eukaryota; kingdom Viridiplantae; phylum Streptophyta; class Magnoliopsida; order Ranunculales; family Papaveraceae; genus Eschscholzia; species Eschscholzia californica. The sequence goes on along the minus strand of BEHA01050439.1, from coordinate 483,415 downwards.
TGGAAAACAGATCATGATCAGGTAATTATTCAAACTTTTAATTCCTTTATTTCTATTTTTTTTACTTCATAATATAAATTTAATATAAGTTATGTTTCTTTCAGTTCCATAAAGCACTTGATACTTTAATAAAAACCACAAAAGAAAAACCTTTAGATTAAAACATGTTCACAAAATTGTGATGACACGCAACAAATGGATGTTAGAAATGTCAGGTAAGACAACATTTGGCCGAAGAGATTCTAGTTCCAGTCCAACGTAGGAAAGACCAATTGGTCGTAAACAAGCCAAAGCAAATCAAGAGTTGGATAAAATTCTACAAATTCAAGTGTTTAAGATAAATGAGGCAATGGTTCTTCAAAAACTCCAAATGAGAGATATTGGGAAGCGAGAGACGAAGAAACACGTCAGAGAGCAATTGCAATAGATGAAATTGTGGGAATACAATGGGAAAATGCATCGGTGCTACGGAAA
>BEHA01050439.1:463276-482137 GCA_002897215.1 Eschscholzia californica subsp. californica | reverse complement strand
CCATAAAAAACCCATAGACGTGTTTCACACATGCATAATGATGGTCATTAAAAAAACGTCTCATACTCCTCTAAGTATACTAGGGTGTCGATCAGACCTAGTAGTGTATGTACATGTTCAATCAATTAACATGGGGTAGAATTTTCAGAAACTAAGTCTAGTAAGTGTTTTCTCTACAAGAACAATAGTTATAGCAATGCTAAAAAAATGTGAAAAAAATAAGAAAAATATGTAAATTATTTTATTTAAATGTTTGACAAAATCTATTTATTCTTCTACTATTAAATAAACCTATTTTGGTCAAATACAACACTACTCTTTATTGGGATTTTGGTTGCTGCAAAAGTGAAAAGAGATAAGCTATTTGACTAAGTCTAATATTGCTTCCTGATTTAATATAACTGTTAGGGTATGTTGGCAGTTCCCTATTGGTTGGTGTACCCCTTATTTCTCCACTTCCCTTAATGAGTGGGATAGTTGAAAGATATTTTTGACTTTATAAAAGAAGGGGAGTCCCACCTTTCAACCGTACGCAGAAACCCATTTTCTTTTGCTAAAAGAGGTGAGAGAGGTGAAGACTCTTTTACAACTCACTTCTGGCTTTTGACTAAGAAGGAAAAAAGACTTGGTTATTCTATTAGATTATCCCTCTACACAAAGGTATGTAACTACTTACATTTCTAATATGATTTGGTTTGTTACTTCATTATATGATAATGATTAATCTAGGGCAAGATCAAATATGTTTCTGTATTAGGTTAATGTTAAAAGTTCTACAGAAAATCCTACAGTGGTATCAAGAGCCTGAGTTATGCCCTAATTAAATTTATTTCTTATAATGAAATTGAGTTTAGATCTAAGGTTTTAAAACAAAAAAAAAAAAATTCAAATGTATGATTTATATATTTGTAAAAAGTCTTTTGATTATACAACTTTTATTTCTATTCTTTTTTTTTTTGGAAATCGATTACATTGTCGTACAATTGGCATTGAATACATCAAAGATGTGATAAGCTTGCTACCCGCCCACTTAAACTCTAACATGACCTGACCTATAGCCCACTCAAACATAACCTGGCCTATAGCCCAACTAGATAAATGGATTTCTATTCAATTACTACATTTTATTTATATCAACATTTGTATGTATCCTTTTAAGTAATGATTTTTTTTAAAAGAAAATATCCACACACAAAAGAAAAGGTACTGTAAATTAGTGTTCCTACTTGGAAATTCATTTTATCCATTGTGTAAAAGCAAAACCCAGTAGGTTAAAATCTAAACTTAGAAAAGTAAGAATCACTTTTTGTATGTGTACTTTCTAATTAGGTTTTATAGGAAAAGATTCTTTTTTTTAATCAAATATAGAATTCTCACAACTACTTGGTCAAAATTTATTTTTTGTCCATCGTGTAAAAGAAAATTCCAGTAGGTTAAAATATAAACTTAAAAAGTGAGAATTACCTTTTTCTATGTGTACCTTCTGATTGACCTTTAAAGACCTTTAAAGAAAAAATTACATTAGTTTTTTTTGTTGAACTAGCTTTCATAGATTAAATATTAGCGTTATTACAATATTTATTAACTAACATACAAGGTATATTCTTCCAACTTTTGCTTGCGTTCTTCGTTCTCGCCCATTTCGCTAGTCTGTCTGCGCTTGAATTGAGATCTCTTTTTGTATACTTGAATTTCACTTCTTCGAATTCTTTTCTACTTTCTTGAATTTTGCGGATGTGGATTAAAGATTGCCAGTTCACCGTGTGCCGTTTATGGTGGAGATGTTTGATGAGATTGATATTGTCGCTTTCTAAGATTATATTCTTGTATTGATTAACTTTCGTCCATTCGATTCCAAGTAAGATAGCCATTGCTTCTCCTTCTTCACTGTTTCTAGTTCTAGTGGATGTTACTTACGCTGCTATGAATTTTGATTCTGCATTGTGAACAATCAAGCTAATTCCCACATTGGATATTACGTTAGTAAACGATGCATCTACATTTACCTTGATAAAATTCTGAGGCGGAGGTTGCCATTTTTCACTATTATAATGCCTAGTTTTCTCTTGTTTAATGTTTGATTTAGGGAAATTTTCGATCATTCTGATAATTTTGCTAAGATCATTTATTTCATATTGAAAGCAGTGGTCACACCTCACTTTCCATATAATCCATAAGATGGTCGCAAAGTGAATATTGTTTCTCGTGAAGCAGTGATGATTATGGTTTTCCCACGAGAATATCCATTCAGAAATAGATATAATATTTTCAGAGATGATATTGTAATTAAACCAGATGTTTTTAGCCAAATTACATTAGTTTTAGTTTTTTTTTTTGATGAAGTACATTAGTTTTAGTTAAATATAGATATCCTTCACAACTACTTAGTCAATATTACTATTTAGGTTCATAATTTGAATCTGATTTTTTCCCTTCTTGTGTTTGTTGTGGTTATTAAAGATTGACTAGTTTATTTGTGACATATATTTAAAACAACAAAATATGATCCTTAGGTTTAATTTTGTAAAGTACTTATTTATTTTGAATGTATAATTGTTTAATTTAAATTCAAATAATAACTAATAAAAATTTAGCTTACTTATTTAAGTTGAAACTAGACCTCATAATTTGAACATCTTAAATTACATATGCCTAAATTTCCGCTTGGCTAAATAATATGTTAGTTGTTATTATGGTCTAGTTAGTCACACTATAAGTAACAAATAAAGTCAATAAACTTTTACACAAAAGGTTACTTAAGTATGATGCATAATTTGTATAGTCTATCCTATTAGGGGTTAGGAAAGACAACTAAAGTGGTCGTTAGAAAAATTTCAATTTAAATAAGTAAAAAATCTTGCCCAAAGGTGAGTGACTTATTAAAATTGAAAATTTTCTAATTTTGATTTTTTATTTTATCATTAAGATCACAAGTTTGCATCCATAAGCATAAATTTTATAGTCTTGCTTAAAGGTGTCTAGATCTTTATGTAAACTGGGTGGAGTAGAATAGTTTTATACTTTGATAAAATATTAATAACCCTCTGCCTAAACGTGATGAAGTGTTTGTATTGAATCAAATTGTATAAATCTAGTTCTATGTGTGATTTTCATCACAATTAGGGAGACAATTGCAATAAAATTGTACTGCCTAAAGGTGTGCTCTAAAGATGCATTTGTTGTCCTGCAGAGTGATAAATTATAACATAGTCATTTGTAACACTCTGATAAATTCGGCTTAACCTTGAGACCGAATTAAATTGTTAAAGATTGAAAAATAAAATTTAAATATATGATAACTGATTTTGTTGTTACACTGATACTTATATTTAATATTTGGTAAAATAGTTATGGACTGAACAATCAGTCAACGTCATTTGACTGGAATTGAGCCACTCAATGGTTTAAACTTTACCAAATGGAAATCTCATCTCGAAATTATTTTGGGTGTGATGGAGTATGACATTGCTTTCACTCAGGAAATGCCTGATGTTCCCACTGACGTGTCTTCAGATGCTGATAAGTTGAAGTATTCAAAGGGAGAAAAGGCTAATAGGATCTCAATTATGATTATTAAGTCTTCTTTAGGTGATGCTATTCGGGGAGGTATCCCAAATAAGAACACTGCAAAAGAATTAATGAGGGAGATTGAAAAACAGTTTGTTGGGTCAACCAAGGCTTTACAGTACAGTCATTTAAGTAAGTTAACTTCTCTCAAATATGATGGGCAAGGAAATGTCCGTGAACATATTTTGAAATTTTCAAATCTGGTTTTATCTCTTAGAGAGTTAGGGATGCCTCTTGAAGATGATTTTCTTGTGCATTTGGCCGCGGCTTCTCTTCCTCGTTCGTTTGATACTTTTAAGGTGAATTATAATGCCCAAGATCGTAAATGGGACGTGAGTGAATTAATTACCCATTGTGTTATGGAAGAAGAACGACTTAAGCAGGGAAAGGCTGAATATGCACACTTGGCTATACATAGCAAGGGTAAGAAACCATTTAAGAAAAGGTTTGCCAAGAAGACAAGTAACAAAAAACTGGAAATAGGTCAGAGTTCTACTTCTGCACCAAAGGCTAAAACTGATAATCCAAAACCAGAGGAGATAAAATGTTTTTTCTGTCACAAAAAGGGTCATCTGAAAAAGAATTGCTACAAATACAAGGCTTGGTTGAAAAATAAAGAAGGTAATAATAACCTAGCACTTGTTTGTCTTGAAGCTAATTTAATTGATGTTCCTTCAAATACTTGGTGGATTTCTGGTTCCTCTGTTCATATCTCGAATTCATTACAGGGGTTCATCAGCAAAAGGGAAGCCAGGGAGGAGGAAAAAGTGTGTGGCGGACTCGGATGCTGAACCAACTAAAGTAGAAGCTGTTGGAACTTATAGATTCGTCTTGGAAGGAGGTTTTATTTTAGATCTAGAAGGAACATTTTTTGTGCCTAAAATAAGGCGGAATTTAATTTCTGTTTCGAAGTTGGATTCTATTGGTTTTGGTTTTCTTTTTGAGGATTCTTCAGTTTCGATTAGATTGAATAAGAAAAATATTGGTTTTGGTACTTTGATTGATCGGATGTATAAAATGTCCTTAGATGCTTGTTTTGCTTCATCATTATGTTTATCAGTCGATTCTATTACATCTTCATCTTCTGGTGTTAAACGACCTTTGCTTAAGGAAAACTCTTCGATGTTATGGCATAAAAGACTAGGACATATCTCTAAAGAACGCCTTCAAAAGCCAGTCGCTGAAGGAGTGCTTGGTGTATTGGACTTCAGTGATTTTCATACTTTATATCTTTTATCGATGATTTCTCTAGGTATGTATATATATATATATATATATACCTTATTCATCATAAGCACGAGGCACTGGAAACGTTTAAGCTTTATCACGTGGAAGTGGAAAAATAATTAGATCGAAAGATCAAAGTTGTTCGTTCTGATCGAGGTGGAGAGTATTATGGAAGATCAGATCAAGATGGTGTGAATCATGGAAACTTCGTTGAATACCTTTGGAAAAAGGGGATCGTTCCTTAGTATACAACTCCTGGTACACCAGGGCAAAATGGAGTTGCAGAATGGAGGAATAGAACATAACAGAATATGATTAAAAGTATGATGAGTCACTCTGATTTACCGGAAAGTTTTTGGGGGAGGCATTGAAAGCTGCTGTTTACATACTTAATAGAGTTCCTAGTAAAGCTGTGTCGAAAACTCCATTTGAATTTTGGACTGGAAGAAAACCAAGTTTGAACCATTTACGAGTTTGGGGTTGTCCAGCAGAGGCAAAGCTTTATAATCCAAATATTCGAAAATTAGATCCACGAACTGTTACATGTCGTTTTATTGGATATCCAAAGAGATCCAAGGGTTTCAGGTTTTATTGCCCTACAAGGACAACACAGATTGCGGAGACGCATAATGCTAAGTTTTTGGAGCTTGAGCAAAACAGTAGTAGTTCGAATCATCAAAGTTCAAATTTCGAAGAAGTTATAGATAACTCCATTGGTGTTTTACCAGGTGTCTTAATTGATCTCCCACACACCGATGAAGCTATATCAATGGAAGTTGTCGTACCTGAACCTGATGAGATGGACCAAGTGGCACCTGAACCTAATGAGCCGGAACAAGTAGCAACTCCTGTTGATGATCTTGTACCATTAAGGAGATCGAGTAGAGCAACAAGATCAGCAATATCTGATGATTATCAGACCTATTTGGCAATAGGAGATATTCTTGATATAGATGATCCATAAAGTTTTTCAGAAGCTATGAATGGTAGTCATTCGAAAGAATGGAAGGGAGCCATGAAAGAAGAACTTGAATCCATGAATAAGAATGATGTTTGGGAACTTAAATCATTACCAAAGGGTGCTAAGATGGTTGGGTGCAAGTGGGTATTCAAGACAAAACGAGATGCAGAAGGAAATATAGAAAGGTACAAAGCTAGGCTAGTGGCCAAGGGATACAATGAAACGGAGGGAATTGCTTATTCAGAAACATTCTCTCTAGTTTCAAAGAAAGATTCCCTCAGAGTAATAATGGCATTGGTAGCACATTTTAATCTAGAACTTCATCAAATGGACGTCAAAACAGTTTTTCTTAATGGAGATCTAAATGAAGATGTTTATATGGAGCAAGCTGATGGATTTATAGAAAAGCGCAAAGACCACTTGGCATGTAAATTGAAAAAATCGATCTACGGGTTGAAGCAAGCCTCAAGGCAGTGGTACTTGAAGGTTGATCAAGTAATTACAAATTTTGGATTTAAGGAAAATCCAATGGATAGATGTATATACCTCAAGATCAATGAGAGTCAATTCATCTTATTAGTAATTTATGTGGACGATATTCTTTTAGCCAGCAATGACATCTATTTATTGCATGAAACCAAGCATTTCTTATCGAAAAGCTTTGACATGAAGGATTTGGGGGATGCTTCATATGTTCTTGGAATTAAAATTCAAAGGGATAGAGATGCTGGAGTATTGTGTTTATCTCAGAGAGCTTACATTGATAAAATTCTAAAGAGATTTGGAATGGAAGATTGTGCACCAGGAGATGTGCCAGTTGTGAAGGGAGACGTTTTCAGCCAACAACAATGCCCGAAAAATGAGATTGAAAAGCGACAGGTTAATCCTATTGAATATGCATCAGCGGTTGGCAGTTTGATGTATGTGATGATTTGTACCAGACCTGACATTGGTTTTATAGTCGGAATGCTTGGAAGGTTTCAAAAGAATCCTGGAGTAATTCACTGGAGGCAGTTAAGAAGGTTTTTAGATACCTTCAAGGAACAAAGGATTACATGCTCGTGTGTAGAAATTATGGTGTCTTGGAAGCTTGTGGATACACTGATTCAGACTTTGCTGGTTGCCGAGATAGTCTGAAATCTGCTTTAGGATATATTTTTATGCTTGCGGGAGGTGCAATATCTTGGAGGAGTGTAAAGCAATCACTAATTACGTTGTCAACCATGGAAGCAGAATATGTTGCTTGTTTCGAGGCTACCCAACATGCTGTATGGTTGAAGAATTTTATTCGTGAGTTGTCTATAGTAGATTCCATTCATCGACCGATGAAAATATATTGTGATAACGCTGTTGTTGTAAGGTTTGTGGACACTGATAATCTGTCTAAGAGAATCAAATATATCATGATCAAGTATCTCTATGTGAGAGATAAGGTTCGAGAAGGTCTCATTGTCATCCCTCATATTTCAAATAAACTCATGATTGCAGGTCCATTAACTAAAGGACTTCCGCCTAAGGTTTATAAAGAACTTGTATCACTTATGGGAGTTGTAGAGTCCTTTGTTTGAGTTTATCAGTGGGAGTAATTGTAATTTCTTCTCATTTTGAAATAAATATTATTTTTCTGCATTACGAATAAATTTGCACATGCAGAGTATATTTAATTAGTAGCCCAATGAGTTTTACCTAAGCTCTGGAAGTAACTTGGCCTGAACATGGCAGGGCATCATGTTTTTTTTAAGGCCTTCATCTTGGATATCAGGTGATGGTTATTCACATAGCGGATGCTGTAAAATATCAAGATGACATGCACATGTGGTTGCATGAAGTTTGGACAATAATGGGAACGCAAATTGCATAACCCATAATACACCATATTAATAACCACCGTAAAGTATAAGGATGGTTAAAAAAGATTAATGGTACTAACATTGAGACCATGGAATGACCTTTGCATCGCAAATGGATGTATTGTGTCTTCATGATCCGATATTAGTGGTATTCTTTAATTTGGGTGAAGGTTATCAGGAATGATCTCTAAATAAACACTAATGCAGTACATACTTTTTTAACTTTAGGGTGGCCACCCGGTTTTCTAAAAAAAACATTGGAAATCCCATACTATTACTTTTACAAAATACAACTATGTGTTTGTATTGACCAAGTGGGAGAATGTAAATTATTATACTTAAATGTTTGACAAAATCTATTTATTCTTCTACTATTAAATAAACCTATTTTGGTCAAATACAACACTACTTTTTATTGGGATTTTGGTTGCTGCAAAAGTGGAAAGAGATAAGCTATTTGACTAAGTCTAATATTGCTTCCTGATTTAATATAACTGTTAGGGTGTGTTGGCAGTTCCCTATTGGTTGGTGTACCCCTTATTTCTCCACTTCCCTTAATGGGTGGGATAGTTGGAAGATATTTTTGACTTTATAAAAGAAGGGGAGTCCCACCTCTCAACCGTACAACCAATAATCAGAAACCCATTTTCTTTTGCTAAAAGAGGTGAAGACTCTTTTACAGCTCACTTCTGGTTTTTGACTAAGAAGGAAAAAGGACTTGGATTATTTTATTGGATTATCTCTCTACACGAAGGTATGTAACTATTTACATCTCTAATATGATTTGGTTTGTTACTTCATTATATGATAATGATTAATCTAGGGCAAGATCAAATACGTTTCTGTATTAGGTTAATGTTAAAAGTTCTACAGAAAATCCTACAAAATAATCTTGTAGAAATTATACATAAACTTGCAACTAAGTATTGATTTTAAACAGTACTTTGCAAAAAAAGAAATTAAAAATCAATAAATTTGAAACGACTACCTTTATTACCAATCTTCACTTAAGTCAGTTAGTGAAATCTCCCTACATTTGGATTTGAGATGTGTCCTATCAATCCTAATAATAGGTTGCTATAATTAAAACCATGAACACAACCTGTGTTAGAACTAAAAGTCGCAGAAGCTATCGAACCTATCCTAGAAATTGATCCGATTATGAAAATTAATCGAAGTGTGGTGCCATGTTGACACTGCCTTCGCATTCTGCATTCCGAATCGAGAAACTACTCGTTCGATGTAACCTTTCTGACTCAAGTACAATTACTTACTTGACCGCTCTCTCTTAATCTCCATTTCCAGTATCTTCTTTGCAGCGCCCATGTCTTTCATCTCAAACTCTTGACTAAATTGAGATTTCAACTTATCTATCTCCACCATGATTTGAGAAGCAATAATCATGTCATCCACATACAAAAGGAGATAAATAAAGTCACCTTCGCGAAGCTTCTTGATGTATACACAACAATCATAGTCACTTCTGCAAAAACCATGCTTTAGCATGAAAAAATCAAATCGTTTGTACCATTGGCGAGGGTATTGTTTCAATCCGTAAAAGAGATTTCCTCAAACGACATACTTGATTTTCTTTACCCTCAACCTTGTATCCCTCAGGTTGAGCCATATAAATTTCTTCTTCCAAATCTCCATGCAAGAAGGCGGTTTAGCATCGAGTTGTTCCAGCTCAAGATCCATGTGAGCAAAAATACTCACTAGCACACGAATAGAAGTATGTTTCACGACCGGGGAGAAAATCTCATTGTAGTCGACCCCTTCTTTCTGTGCATAACCCTTGGCCACTAGTCTTGCCTTATACCTTGTACCCTTGATCACGGAAGAATCCTCTTTCTTCTTGTACACCCATTTACAACCAATAATAGACTTACCTTCGGCCAATGGGACAACCTCCCATGTCTTGTTCTTGTGAAGAGACTCTATCTCTTCTTGCATAGCAACCAACCAACTCTCTCTTTCCTCCGCGGTAATAGCTTGTTTGAAGGTGACCGGCTCGTCGTCTTCCACCGAGAGTGCATATTCAACCACATTTGCCTGCCCGTAATGCCTAAGAGGTTTGTCTGACCCTAACCTCTGTACCGGCTTATATAACCGTTTCGGCCTAGTGTGTACCGAAACATCCTGCTGTTGTTGATGTAAAACTTGTGTAACTTCCCCTTGAACATCCTCATGATCGGGTTCATCAATTTCCTCGTCTTGAGTACTATCCTGATGCTCCACCTGGTCATGATTCCTAGAAACCCGTTGGTCTTCGGCTTCTACTTCCACTACTTGAGCTTTAGTAGACCCAACATCACCACAACTAGGCACTGTAGCTTTCGCCATAGCTACAATAGATGACTCATCAAACACCACATCTTTGCTGATTACAAACTTCTTGTCTTCCGTACACCATATCCGATAACCCTTGACTCCTGTAGCATATCCTAAGAAAATTGCCTTCTTTGCTCTATTATCAAGTTTGTTACCTTTAACATGGTAATAGGTTGTACAACCGAAAACCGTAAGGCTCCCATAATCTGCATGTTCACCTGACCACACCTCGTAAGGTATGCCACCATCTAAAGAAGAATGTGGAGACCTATTCACAATATAACAAGCTGTAGCAATAAATTCTGCCCACCATTCTACGCCTAATCCCGAATTGGAGCGCATACATCTAGCCTTCTCAAGTAGTTACGGTTCAATCTCTCTGCAACTCCATTCTGTTGAGGTGTGTTTACTACTGTCCAGTGCCTCATAATGCCTTCCTGATTACAAAACTCCTTGAATGCCCCATCCGTGTACTCGGTCCCATTATCCGATCTTAACGTCTTCAGCTTTCGACCAGTTTTGTTCTCAACCATTGTTTTCCACACCAAGAACGTTTTGAATACCTCATTTTTATGCTTCAGAAAATAAAGCGAGACAAATCTCGAATGATCATCAACGAATGTAACAAAATACCTGGAACCACCCTTGGAAGCTAACTTTGTTGGTCCCTAGACATCGGTATGCACGTAGTCTAATACCTCTTTGCTCTTGTGCTTGCTTGTAGAGAACGTCACCCTGTGTGCCTTCCCGAACACACAATGCTCACAAAACTCCATGCAAGGCTTCTTCATGTCCTTCAACAGGCCTTTCCCGCACATCAAAGATAGACCCTTTTCCGACATATGCCCAAGGCGCATATGCCAAAGCCTCGTACTAGCCGTTGGATCCCTTCCACTGATTCCTACTGCTACATCTCCCGTAATTGTTGTCCCCAAAAGTTTGTATAAATTTCCGTAACGAGTACCTCTCATCACCACCAAAGAACCCTTAACGACTTTTATGGAGTCATTCTCTATAATTATCTTACAGTTGTTCCGCTCTAACACACCGAGGGAAATTAGATTTTTCCGCAAATCGAGTATGTGTCTTATGTTCGTCAATGTTCTCACCACTCCATCGTGCATTTTGATACGTATTGTTCCGAGTCCCACAGTTTTACATATACTATCATCACCTAGTAAAACTGTACCACCATCTATACTCCTATAGGTAGTAAACCACTCCCTATTTGGACACATATGGTGTGACGCCCTTGAATCAAGCATCCGCTTATCGAAGATCTTCTCAGACAACTCTGTTACCGAGAAACATTCGTCAGGATCTTCTGACACATATCCCGCCTCTTGCATCTCTTGTTTCCCCTTGTAGCCTTCGTTCTTTTGCTTCAACTTTCTTTTTGGACAAGTCGCTTTAAATGGTCAAGCTCACCACAACTAAAGCACGTTTTCTTGAAAGAGCCTCTAGATTTGGATCTAGATTTCCTGCCCTTTCCCTTTCCCCTTTCATTACTCCTCCCCCTCGTTACATACAACCCTTGTGCTTGATCCTTGTCTACTCCACCTGACGTCATACTGTTAGTAGCAACCTTACAAAGGTCATCCGCTAATAACGAATTTCTCGTCTCTTCCATGCTTAGACTATCACCAACAAGCATCAAAGTTTGAACAAGGTTCTCATAGGATTTTGCTAATGAAAGTAACAATATGAGGGCTTGGTCCTCAACCTTAACATCAATATCCTTCAAATCTGAGATAATCCTGTCAAACCTATTCACATATTCCTGAATAGAAGAACCCTCTTCCATTCTACATGTGAATAATTTGGAGTTTAAGTAGACCCGATTCGTTAAAGTTTTTGTCATGAAATTGCTTTCTAGCTTTAACCGCACACTCGCCACCGTTGTTTCTTCGCTACTAGGAACGCCACGTCCCTCTCAAGACACAACATAATGGTTGCCCGTGCTTCGAGGTCTAACTTCTCTCAATCCTCATCTGACATATCTCCTGGTTTCTTTCCTGTCAACGTCTTGTCTAATTTCTGCGAGATTAACAGATTCTTCATCTGCATCCGCCAATAAGAAAAATCGTTTTTCCCATTGAACTTCTCTATCTCATATTTTTCTGATTTGACCGTACCACTTCTCGATCCCATCTTCTCTTCGTTCAATCTCAACAAGGCTCTGGTACCAATTGTTAGTTCTAAAAGTCGCGGAAGCTATCGAACCTATCCTAGAAATTGATCCGATTATGAAAATTAATCGAAAAGCTATGCCAAAATCTAAATATGCGAACAGAATTAACGAGGTTCGGCTTAAAGCCTACGTCCTCGGGCGAACAAGAAATCTTTATTGAAGGATAGATGAAGATGACTCACACATTCCGCAAGTTCGTCCCAAGATGGTACCGTATATAAATTAACCTTCTATACTAGATCTTCGACGACCGAGAAATTAAACACCGCTCAAAATTATGAACAAAATTTCTCTCTCAGTTGCTCTCTCTCTCGCTCTCTCTAAAGAAGAGTTGTTATCTTTGTTGTTGATGTTGATAATTGGCACTCAAACCCCTATTTATATATTATTATAAGCTGACCTGAACCAACCAATTTAGAAACCAAATTGAATTGAAACCGCCTATGCTCTCACAAATTGGAAACAGGGAAACCGCCATTGGAAGCAAGGAAACCGCCAACAAGGAAACCGCCATTGCCACAAATTGGAAACAAGGAAACCGCCTCTTACAACCTGCATATGCAATAAAAAAACCTTTCGAACTGATATGTCATACCTGTCCATGTCAAGTTAAAACTCCACATAACTACCACACTCTACTTAATGTATAGATTGTGTACAAGTCAAGTTTGACATATATTGGTTCTTCATCACCAAATGTAAAATCAAACAATGTTTGCTTCGTAAACAATGTGGTACGGGAGTTAATATATACCATAATATGATTAAAAAGTCTTAACATCTTTATTTTTATTCTTTTCGAATTAATATTGACTTCATAATAACCAAATAAGATACAACCTTTGAACATGCTAGTGGCTCGTTTAAATAAGTAAATCTACCACCACTGTTGTGCTCAACAACATACTTCTTGAGATAAAATAACGAGGAAATACCAAACTGTGAAACTGTGAACCATCCACTCACAACCTCCAACCACACATACCGCTACTACTATTCATCTTCATTCGATAACCATATCCAGTTCTATCGCATATATGTTCAATGCAAACTTGAATTAATCAACGCCTGTAGGGAACTTCTAACCAACACTAGTGAACACGGGTCCCCAAACACCAGACTTAAGAGGTTGTTGAAATGACTTAGAAGAAGAGCTTTTTCCACTAAACATGATTAAATAGTAGATGATTCAACTAACTCCATTTATTACAAACATAAAAAAAACATATAAGTGTACTTCACAATGTTTCCAAAATAGGTGTATCCGAACACAGTTTGCATATGGGTGTTTGCAAACACAATTCACATATAGGTGTTTACAAACACAGGTTTGCAGATTCATAGCATTAGAAGAACGAAGTCATAACTTAATACCTATATTTGCAGATTTATCACATTAAACATAAATCTAAATTTAGATAAATTAGTTGAAAATTAAACAATGTAAAAAAAATCTAAATTGAAGTTTGCACTGAGGTTTTTGAAAACACCATATTAGAAGAACAAAAATCATGTAAACTTGACCTTTATTTGCAAATTTATCACATTTAAAAAAAAATCTAGGTTAAGAAAAATAAGCTGATATTTACACAACAAATCTAGACTTAAAAATCGGGAACCTAGCTTGAAAAGATGGTCATGGACGAAGCAAGAACATGATGGTGACAATGAAATAACTACTGTAGTTAGGGATAAGGGGAAATTGGAATCAAAAGATGAAAAAAAAATGATTAAAACCAGAAGAAGAAAAGTTGAAAACACGATGATAACGACAAAGATGATGAAAACCCGAACATGAAGAAAAAAGGAAGAAGGAGAATGAAAAACTTCAGCGATGCATGGGGAAGAAGAAGCTCATATGGAAGAAGATGAAAATCAGTCGGCGTCACCATCGTCCAGGGTTTCACTACCTCACCACTTTCCCACCAAAATGAAACATGAAAGGTATTATGCGAATAAAAATAACTATTAACGAATAAGTGATTAACTATTGACAACACTTGGTTGCCCAAGTGGTTGAAAGTGTTGACATAAACTCCAAAAATCTGGAAGTCTCAGGTTTTATTTGTAGTTTAATTTCCGCGATTATCGTGCTTATCACATCTTCATGATGTATCATTTGTAATGACTAACGTAGAACGTAGTCCATTTCAAAAAAATGAAGTAAACTTTTTTGTAACTTAGATATATAGTTACCCACATATTGTGACAACTTTTGATTATTTATAAAAATATTGGTTGTGTGCTATTATGTGTAGTTTTGTTTTTACTCAAATAACCATCTTGTTACATGGACTGTCAGAGTCGTACTTAAATTCATGACACGACTTAAATACACCATGAACATACATATACATCATGAATTAAATAAATGTTAAATTCACGATTATATAATAATCGGAGATAGATGAACATGAAATGAAGACACGATAATTTAACGTGGTTCGGTCGAATACTCGAGACCTACATCCACGGAGAACAACTTCTTTGTTATAATTCACCACATACAATTATATGTGGGTTTGATCGGTTACATTGGTCAGACATAACTCGATGAGTTTTATTCCTAGAATCCTCTCCTATTTATAGATAACTTGGGGTTTAGGGTTTCCTAGTTTCTGATTACTAAACTAGGAAATAATACAAAATCTATCTAATATTACCATTAGATAGTTACAAGAGATATTTTGAATATAAGAAACTAAATCTTCACATATCTTCAATATATCTCAATATATCTTCAAATATCTTCAATATTCTGAATTCTTCTTGATCGTCGGATCTCGTCTTCTCGATCCGTCACGTACATACACGTATATTATTTCTGCAACTTGTCTTGACCGCCGGATCTCCTATTTTCGATCCTCCTTATGTAACATATCCTATTACCCCCCCGCAAGTTGGAGCACGTAAATTTTGAAGTGTCCGACTTGGAGAGAGAAAAAGGAAATACTTCTTGATTCGTCGTATTCGTCTTCTTGCAACTCTTGGATTGTGGATGCGTTGGAAGATGATTGAATGATGATTGAGTCACAACCAAAAGGTTGGTAGTTGCGGCAAAAAATTGAGCGAAAATCAATGACAACGAAACTACATGTATTTTTCTCATGTATGTAAAGTTGGTCATTGTATGAAGAAAATGTCAACAACTAAAGGTTGTGATGATCAATATCTTGTCGTATAAAAACGTCAAGTATGAACTTTAGGAGTGACAACAAAATAATGTTGTTTTGTTTAAAATCGACAAGAAATCATTGTCGTAATTGCCAAAAAAAATTGGAGAAGAAACAACCAAAACAATGGTCGACATTAAATTCATTGCCAAAAATATGCAAGATCGATATAATTCTGAAAAAATAGAGATATTCTATTCGGTGGAGAAATAGTCCAAAATATTATTTGGTAGGAAAGACAAGTCATCATAGATTAAGTATGAGTTGGAAAATGTCACGGGAGAATCCGGAAATAAAGATCAAAATAGATATATTCTATTTGTGGTGGGAAAATCCAAAATATAATTGGAAGAAATAAAATAATCATAAGAAAAATATGATTATGGAAATTCCGCGGGTTGAATTCCGGAATTAAAATTCAAAATAGGAATTCTTTCTCCGTTGAAGAGAAAGTCCAATATTTTGGTAGAGAAATAAAATCGTCATAAACAAAGTATGACTTTGGAAATGTCACGGGTTTATCCGGAAAGAAAAGTCAAAATAGATTAAATAAATCTATTTTAGTGTCACAAATAGAAGAGAAAGTGACAGAAAAAATTATGTCACAACTAGAAAAAGTTGGATATAGGTGACATTAGAAGTCTGTCACAAAATAGTTTTCCAACAGTGAAACTGTGGCAAAAGTTTGGCACACAAAACTGTGGCAAAAAACAGTGTATGGTTGCGACAAATTGTGGAAATACTAATTCGTCGCAAAGCTGTAACATTAGTGACATCAGAAAATAGTGTCACTTTACTTTGGATGAAAAACAGTGACAACATACAAACTATCACTGGTCTGATAATGTCGCCGTCACTAAATAATGTGGGAAATAGAAACGGTCGCAAATACTTAATTTGGGAAAATTTATGAAGTTCTAAATTAGGGTTTATCAAAATTGAGAAATTTCTCAAAATTTGGATTTCCCAAATAAGAAGTTCACAATAAAATCATTGAAAGAAACTCCCAATCGAGGATTGATATAGACCATAGCTATCCAATTCGGCCAAAAACGACCTTCAATAGATTGCTTAGTCTTTAGAGAGAGAAAGCTCCAAAAAATTATGAATTTTCGGGTTATAAAATTCTCGATTCTTCACCAAATCAAAAGGGAATCGTCGGTTGTTAGTATATGATGTCCAAATCGATGGTATAAGCCGATTGGTGACGAAAAAACGCCGGAAAATGTCGCCGGAAATCGAACCCTAGCATGTCCGCCGTGGGAAAGAGGAAGAAGATGCTCGGGTAAAAGGAATTCGCAAGTGACGTCAGCATGACGTCATAATGACGTTAGCGTGCATTATAAAGCACATGTCAACAGTTGTTGACTAAGTCAGCGTGTTCATTAAGGGTCTGTTTGGGCGCGGGTTATTTAAAAAAAACGGGTTCTTAATTGTTCTGGAACAGAGAATATTTGGTTCTGGTTGTTGAAAGTGAACCAGATCCGTGGTTTTGGTTCCGAAACTTCTATTTTTAATTTCAGACCTATTTTAGATCTAAAAAATTCGAAAAAAATTGAAAAAAAAAATTTCGAAAAAATGGAAAATAAATGTAGAATCATACCTTTGTTGGAGAAGAACTACGTCTTCGATAAACTTTAATAATCTCATAAAAATTTCGAATCTCCTATTCTCGGTTGAAGTTTTTTTTTTTTTTTTACATTTACTTGATTTTCTCGTCATAATCACAAGACTAATCTTGGAAAACAAATCGTATACACGATTGAAATATAATATAATCACAACAACTAAAAAAAGTTGGAAATTTGCGGAAGCATTAATCAGGATCAATTAACCTGCTCATGATACCATGTTAAATTCACGATTATATAATAATCGGAGATAGACGAACATGAAATGAAGACACGATAATTTAACGTGGTTCGGTCGAATACTCGAGACCTACATCCACGGAGAACAACTTCTTTATTATAATTCACCACATACAATTATATGTGGGTTTGATCGGTTACATTGGTCAGACATAACTCGATGAGTTTTATTCCTAGAACCCTCTCCTATTTATAGATAACTTGGGGTTTAGGGTTTCCTAGTTTCTGATTACTAAACTAGGAAATAATACAAAATCTATCTAATATTACCATTAGATAGTTACAAGAGATATTCTGAATATAAGAAACTAAATCTTCACATATCTTCAATATATCTCAATATATCTTCAAATATCTTCAATATTCTAAATTCTTCTTGATCGTCGGATCTCGTCTTCTCGATCCGTCACGTACATACACATATATTATTTCTGCAACTTGTCTTGACCGTCGGATCTCCTATTTTCGATCCTCCTTATGTAACATATCCTATTAATAAACTCTATAACTACTATTATAGAAGATATTAGTTCAACAAAAAAAAATACTATTATAGAAGATATCGCAGATTCAAAAGGTTATGTAAATACTCTTAAGATCATCCTATGGCCCTCATTTACTCCTACCTTTATTTTTATCTATATCCTTTTTACAACCAAAATTCAATAAATCAATGATTTCTACTTCCACTCCTAATCAATGAGAGCTCCGGAACATGTACTATTGCTCTTGCATAAAACAATTAGTCATGATTTTACCACATAAATTATTAAATTATTAGAGAACAATCGACATAGGAGGGGTGTTTGTTGACTACAGTCCAAAATGCTGCATCAAATGGTAGTAAAATCCATATAATCAAGCATCCGAATGGGTCAGACATTACCATCAGACAACAACAAAAGATTTGAAGCCCTAGCCGAGTAAATTCAGACATAACTTAGAAAAAATAAATTATACCTTATTTACTGGTCTCCATTTTGTTGTGTTTGACTTGTTGTATGTACATTATCCAATTGGTTAGTTGAGAGATAAAGACCCGAGACAAGTACGGAGGTATTAAAAAAGTTACCCACCAACTACATCCACCGTGATGAAAACATTGACAATTTACATTAATTTATTTTCTTTCATTTTTTTTTGTTGAAGAAATTTATTTTCTTTCATAGCGGTCATACTTTTTCGTGATGCCCAGCTAGTTCCGAGAAGTGGACTTTCTTTGTCCGCGTTCCCAATGCGGACTTAATTGTTTCTTCACAACTTAAAATTGAGATATTGTTCTCGTTATATCAAAATTTTCTTTGTAGTATTTTATTATTTAATGATGATGTCATCTATTCAATTATTCTCGTAAGTTATTTTAATATAGTGCCTCGCTTATGACCTCGCGCTTAACCCTTTCGGCATAACAAAAGGCATATCTTATCGACTGGGGACTAGGGAACTTAGAGCACTCTAAATTTTCTTCGTCTCCCGTGTAGATCTCTAAAATAATTATATGTGATATACCCTCACTCCTAAAACTTATAAGAAAAAGTAATTTATAAGGAAATTTTTTATTGTTTTAGAGTTCGATTAGGTGGCACTTGGAAAACCCAAGAAGCCACTCTAATTTTAGAGTGTCTCTATTGAGACTCTCTATAATAAACGCATCCACTTCAACATAGAGTGTCTATTAGAGAGTGTCCCG